>VDFB02273131.1:0-23932 GCA_007258455.2 Sequoia sempervirens | reverse complement strand
GTATAGTTATTTCTTGTCCATCATATGGAAACTTGATACATTGATGATATGTTGATGGTACGGCTTGCATATCATGGATCCACGGATGACCCAAAAGTATGTTATAAGACAGATCTCGATCTAGAACCTGACAAAAAGTATTCTTCACAATAGGTCCCACTCTGATAGGTAGCAATATTAATCCCTTAGAAGCTCTTTCTTCATCATCATATGCCTTAATGGTTATCTTCCGTCGTGAATCAATTTCATTTTCTGAAATTCCTAAGGCATTTATCAATTTTAAGGTACAAATATTCAAACCGGCTCCTCCATCTATTAAGACACATCTAATTCGATGTTTATGGATCATGACTTCAAGATAGAGCGAGGAATTATGTGGATGTGTTATAGAAGCATCATCTTTATCGGAAAATGAAAGACAAGTGGGGGAAGACAAATGTCCCACCATGGCTTGAAATCTGTTTGCATCTAGATCAGTATCAACAGTTGTGTTCACAAGCGCTTCTTCTAAAATATTTTTGTGTATGGGGGATATTTTAAGAAGTTCAAGAATAGAAATTTGAGCTGATGTTTTTCTCAATTGATCAACCAGATTATACTGAGTTGGAGAAGAAATAGTTGTTTTAGATGAACTTCCTTTTAAAACAACCTTTGCTTGACCTCTTGTTGTTACATTAACCTGTTGATATTCTTGTTTTCCTTTAATTTTGATAACATTAATCCGATTATCATCCGTGTAAATATGGCGGATTATATTGTCTTCAACATTATGTATGCTTTTGGCTTTGGTATCCGATGTTTCCCCCTTTTGGTAGTTTGGCAAAGGATCTTTGAATGCTTGATGATCATCATTGGTATGATGTCCCTCAATTGTAATAGTACCATTGTCAATTAAATCTTGTACTAGATTTTTCAAAGCTTGACAATTGTTTGTTCTATGACCTTTACATCGATGATAATTGCAATAGTACGAGTCATTCCATGATGGTGGTTTAACTCGTGGCTCATAATATCTTTGTGGTGGTAAAGTGATAACTTTATTATCAAGAAGTTCCTTAAGAGCAGATTCAAGAGATTGACCCAAAGCAGTAAAAGTCCGTCGATTTGAAAAGAATGAAGGTCTAGACGGATTTGATATTTGGGCATTGCCAAGATTATTATTGAAATTACCATGATTTTGATTGGTATTTTGATTGGTCATGTTTTCTTGCTTGGAAATTTGTCCTTGTTGATTGTTGTTTCCTTGTCGAATTGTATTTCCTTGTGAATTGTTTCTTGGAGCACTTGATAGATTGAAAACGGATGGTCTTGTTCGTAAATTATTTGCATCCACTATACCATCATTAACAACATTTTTGTTTCTATTCCAAAACCTTGTTTTATCGTTGTTTTGATTTGATGTACTTGGATTATCAAGTTTTGTCACTCCCCTTTTAACCAAGGCCCCTTCAATAGTGATTGCATTTTCAATCAGTTTTTCAAAGTTATGAGGACAATGAAGGTTAAGCCTATAGCTTAATTTTGGATCAAGGCTATTGATAAAAATATCCATCTTTTCCTTTTCAGGAATAGGACGAGAATATCGTGCAAATAACCTTCTCCATCTTTGTAAAAATGTAGTAAAGGGTTCTCCTACTTTTTGTTTTACTTTACAAAGATCAAGCATTGTTATTTGATGTTG
The DNA here is from genome assembly GCA_007258455.2 of Sequoia sempervirens. NCBI lineage: Eukaryota > Viridiplantae > Streptophyta > Pinopsida > Cupressales > Cupressaceae > Sequoia > Sequoia sempervirens. The sequence continues at coordinate 22,251 of VDFB02273131.1, read as the reverse complement.
AATATTGTAGGAGTATTGTGAGATAAACTGATTTATCAACTCCTCAAAAGTTTTGATAGGTGGAGTAATTTTTGAAAGCCACTCCATGGATTGTACACCTAGACTTCGTGGAAATAATCGCATCAAGTATCGTCATAGGCGAATTCAAGACTCATGTTTCGGAAATCCCTAACATGGTCTATGGGATCAATTTTTCCATTATACCTATCATACTTAGGAATTTCGCAATGTTTTGGAAATGGGATCATTTGAAGACTCCTATCAAATGGATAAGGAGATATGTCTTCCAAAACATATTTCTTTGTTGTACCTCCTTGCATTTCCTTTATTTGCCCTTGTAATTCTTTTATCTGTTGGTTAAGAGCACTAAAGTCATTAGGAGGATTTTCAAGATTTTGTTTAATCCCCTCTATGTCAAAGGTGTGAGGCAACTTAGCTCCTTGATTAGCTAATGAAAGAAAGTATTTTTCTTTGTTACGTTCTAGGATTCTTTCCATAAGAGTATGGAATTGAGGATCTTGTTCTGGTTCTTGAAGCTTTTCTTCCGTTATCTCATCAAGATTAAATGTGTCCTCTTCTTTTTCATTTTGATCACCCATTTTACTAGTTGTAGTTTCTCCCTCGTCTTTTTCCATTTGTTTTTGAGATCTTGTGAGAACAGGCATAGATTTTACTCCAAATTTTACTTACTTTTGATAAAAAAAAAGTGAAATAGTGCAATTGATGTGGTATGTATAAAAGTTAGAATAGAATGAAAATTCTATGACTTATACGAAATTTTCTAATCTTATAGCTTGTGTTGTTCCCTAAGTGAAAGGATGAAAATCCTGTTAATGGGAATATAAGCAAAAGATCAAGAAAATGATAATTTTTGCACTTTATGAAGTTTTGATCATGGCTTTGTAAAAAGATGGATTTAGTGATAGATGCCTAATGTATTCTAAGTTCTCTATTGTAAGATTTGATTTGGACGAGTAGAGTATTCGATTGCTGGTTGGGGAATATAACTAAAACAGATGCGTTGACTATGGTTATGCCTTTGAGAAAGGGCTCTTCTTTGAAAATAAGCTTGTGAATACAAGGGCTCTATGGCATAATCATCTGAAAGACCTCTAACACAATCATGATACCTATGAAGAAAAGTTCTATATTTAAGTAAAACTTTTCGACTTTGATATAAGAATTGTTGTTTCTTCAATAATTTCTTGTGGTTGAGAGGTTTCTTTGGCTTCTTAATCCTTTTGGAAACGGATTTCTTTACAAATTTTGTAGATTTCCAATCTCGTAACATGAGATTGATCAATATGATAATGAGTGTTTTGGATGATCTTTATCTAAATTAATGTAATGAAAACACATCAAACAAGTTAAAAATGGTTGTTTTAAGTCCTATGTTAAACATCAAGTGTGTAACCAAAATGTTTTTCAAAAATTGTTTTAACAGGTTTTACACATGACAAGCACTTCAAACAGACTCACTCTTAAATGCTCAAGTAGGTCATCATAGCAATCAACAGCCCACATCTTAAAACTGCGTCGACTCACACAGCCGTGTCACCCCCGAAAGGGCGCCCGTGTTTTTGTCTTTTCCAGGTGCGTACTCAGAGTGACGGAAGTGGATACCGGATCCCCTGAGCAAACAATCCTTGGCAGTTATATGGTGAGTATCTTGGGGGTAGATTCTTCCCTCCCCTGCACTGTGATTGAAACAATGTTCGGAAACTGACTCGGTTAGTTACTACACTAGGTTCGTAGTAAGGATTTCCGTTCGGTGCGGCAAATGATAGACTCCCTCGAGAGACCTCCCTACCTTTAGAACAAAGGCTTTGGGGATGGTTATCAATGCACACTACCGTCAAAAGAGGGTTTCCCCAATTTTGCTTTAAATTTTATAGTGGGGTGGAATAGCCTGGCTTTGGCTTGAACCCACTTGAGTCGTTCCTCTTGGGTGAGTACTTTTTCCCACAAGAGCAGGCTCTCTACAAGGTATTAATAAAACAGTAAATTGCATAAAAGAAAATTGATGAGTTTGGCATTTTGATCACCCAGTTAAGGGGAGAGCATAGGCCTATCACCGAGAACAAAGCAAACAAGGGTTCAATTATTAAGCACCAAAATAAAAATTTTCTAACTAAGTGAAGATGTTGCTTCACATAACAAGAAAATTCAATTTTAAACCCAAATTGAAAGATGAAGTGTCTATCCTAGGATTGGTTAATTTTATGCTTTTAGATGACTACCCTAGGATTGATAAATTTTATGCTTTAGATGGCTACCCTAGGATTGATAAATTTTATGCTTTAGATGTCTACCCTAGGATTGATAAAAAAAAAAATTTTAATTTTTAATTTTTAATAACTGTCCGCGGCTGCGTCGGAGTCAGTTAAACTAAACTAAAGTTACAGATTACAAATTATAGTCTTCTAAAAATTTGCACTGCAAAACATATTACGGGCGCTGCAATACTCGTCACGGGCGCTGAAACAGTCTTCACGGGCGCTGAAAGACTCGTTATGGGCGCTAAAACAGTCTTCACGGGCGCTAAACTGGAGGTGTTCTTCCGAAACGTGTTTCTTGCGCTATTCCGAGGTTTTTTTTCTGTAACCTGTCAAAAAAAACTGCAAACAAAACATTAAAAAGGGGCAAGGGCCCCACGGTGGGTGCCAAAAATGTGTATAATGCTTAATTGAAATGTAAAAGAAAACATAAAACACTAAATGAAACCTTAAACTAAAGAAATTAAATTAAATTTAAACAAACAAAATCTTCTTCAGTGCCGTCCCATTTTTCTCTATCCACAGAGATTCTTTTGAAGCTTTTTGGCTCTCAGATTGTGTAAGCTTCTCCAAATGGCTGCTGCAGAACGAGTATGCAAAAGAAAACTATTCTAGATGCTGATGAAAGTGAAAATGCAAATGAATATGGACAGGGGCTGCAGATTATGTACAGGGGCTGTGAATTGAAAATGTCATGATTCTACTGTTATTCCTATGATTCTATGCTATTGCTATGAAAATGCTCTATGAATGCTAATGCTACTTGCAATTTGCCTATAGTTTACTTGCTTAAAATTCTATATGATTTTGGAGCTCCCGGCAGCTGTATTTATAGATTTTTTGCAGGCTCCATCCCGGCTGGCAAGAATCTACGGCTATGAATTTGTCTGGTAAATTTGAATGGTGAGAGATTGAGAGGTTGAGAAGAAAATGGGGGAGGTTGAGAGGTTGGAGAGAAGGATGGAATCCTATCTTCAACCCACGGGAACAAACCTGCACAGGAACAGAAGAAATTTAATTTTCTGTTTTGGCCGTTTGCTTCCCGGGAGTTGAAGATAAATCCCAAATTAAATAAATATTTAAATTTATTTAATTTCATTTATTGCTTTTTGATATTTGATTTTTAATTTTTGAAAACTATAGAAGAATTAATTAAATATTTTGTAATATTTAATCATGATGTGGCTTTAGAAGATTTTTGAAATATTTAGAAGAATTTAATTAAATATTTTTGGAAATATTTAATTATGAATAGATATAAGAATCGAATTAGAGGAAATAATTAAATATTTTTAGAATATTTAATTATAAATGATATTTAGAAGAAGAATAATATTTTATTTGAATAAGATATTCAAACGAAGATTATTGATAATTAATATAAATAAATCATAATATTTATTTAATTAATTTAGAAATGAATACGAAAGGATGATTAAATAAACTTATTTATTTAATCGAAATGAAAGAATGAAGAAATATAAATAAATTATTTAAATTTATTTATACGCAGATAGAATTTGAAGATTTTAATTAAATATTAAAAATATTTAATTAATTACCAGACAATGTGATGTGACCATTTTTAAGTGTATACAATACTTACAAACAATCCATATTTCATTAGACTATTAGATAAATGACATTTTATATAAAATGACAAACTATATAATATTTTATTAAGATTTAACTACGTTTTATTAAGAACATTACATTACACTCTTGACACATAGCATGTAATCTTGAACCTAGATAACCAAAGCTAATTTAAAAATGAAAGTATTGAATGCAGATCTCTTAATAAAGAATATCATGCAAAATGTGAATGTGGGTAACTTTGTTGAACCCGAACCTGAACATGAATGTGGGCACCTTAGTCAAAAGAGGAACACAAAATCAAAATGTTCCTTATCCATACTGTGGATGTACTGAATACTTGTACGTACAATCCATATTTAGTTGATAGTCTATTACATGGAGGAACCCCACCAGGATCTCCTCCAGTTTGATGCCGACATTTTCCTTTCTTACTTTTCCCAACATGCTCACTGAATCGACACATTCCCCAAAATAGCAGTCGCGCACATTTCTTCTCCATGGATTTTGTCGCTGATAAAAAATACCAAAGTATATCAGCCTATCGGCATAAGCATTTCACCTCATTGGTGCAAGTGCTAGTTTATTAGAATTCTTATAAATATTCCACACTTCATTTCCACATGGGGTCAAACCAAAAATATCTATGTGCAGCAAAAGGAATCTCAAGTTAATATAGGCGTGGGGTTTCATAAGCCTGCCATAGATGAAACTTAAATATGAAAGAAAAATAAATATTCAAAAAAATTAGTTCTAGTGATTGGCAGTTTACCTGGGTCTGAAACATGGTTATGAATGGTCTGGAATATGGTTGTAGGGTTTTATATTAAGATGGTCTATTTTTTTTAAAGCACACTTCAAATTTCAAACCAGTCTACGACTACCTATCTGCACCCTAATCTCAAGCTTAGTGGTGATCTATAGGCTTTGGGGGTCTAGCATGATAAGATACCCATATCAGCATAGTGGATGCAAGGGATGGGTTGGTTTTCATGAATGTAAATAGAAAGACCTAAAAGTTTAGTTTTTTGTTTGTTTTTCTTTTTCTTTTTTTTTAATAAGCATAAAAAATTACAAAAAAAAACAATGTGATGGAGGTTCTTGTCATTCTTTGTGTTGTGGAGCATGGTTGTGCTCTTAGGTGGAGACAAATCATTTGTGAATCTGATTCTCAGGTGGTTGTGACTTTGTTGAAGAGGAAACAATTGGAGGATGTTAGTTGGCATTTGGTTGTTATTATTAAATAGATTCTTAATCTGTGTACTTCCTTGGATTCTATTTCTTTTTTTCATATTCCTCGGGAATGGAATGGGGTTGTGGATTGTTTGGCTAAATGGGCTTATGATCATTTGCAAGGTTGGAATGTTGTTGAAAGGGGTCAATTACCCCCAAATTTGTCTCAAAAGTTGGAAAAATTAGTGGAGAGTGATAGGGTTGTGTAATTCCCTTGCTTTGTATTGTTATTTTTTTATTTGAATAAATCTTTACCCCTCTTTTAGTTAAAAAGAGTTGTTATAGAACAACAAAAACATTGTTTTAAAGAAAGGAGAATAAGGTTGTTATATAAAAGCAACAAAACAAATTCAACAACAATAAATTGTTGTTCAAATTAGTTAACAATAGCTGTTACAGAATAACAAAACATAGTTCCAAAGAAAGATGAATAAGGTTGTTAATTTAACATCAACAAAATAGACCCAACAACAACAAATTATTGCTCAATTCAACTAACAACAGGTCTAAACAAAATTACAATGAGGACTATAAACTTTGCATAACATTCACCTGCAGCTAAAGGATCAAAATTATTCCTTAAAAGACTATGAGTTGATAAATTGAAAGGTCTGCGATATCTATAACAAGCATGGATCTTTGTTTGAAAACTGCAATGCACAAGTAGACGATCATTGTCTCTTCTCATTCTAAGCTCCATAGACCAAGGGTTTCCTATTAAAATCATTCTCAATATTCCACCCTTTCAAAGTCATAATACTCCTCTATTGTATGATTCATGCCACTATGAAACAAATCTTCCTTGGAGACAAAGTTGTCTTGTAATAGTTAGGTAGTCCAGTTATAAAACCAAGATTATGTAACATTCGAGATCCATTGTCCACGGTAAATGATTGTAGCTAGAGAAGAAGGTTGTGTAAGTTCTCATCAAATTTCATATAATGTTATACATTTTGCAAATTAGCTAAATGGATAGACAAATCAACACAAATCATTTGTAGTTCTATTTGGGGGGGGAGAATGGTATTAGAGAACATAGCGAGACAATGAAATCTCCAAAGAAGATATGATGATCACTTGTCTATAGGCATGGAATAAAATATCGAAGGAGAAGCACATAGGAGAGCATGCTTTCTGGAAAAATAGGGTAGGAAAAGAGTGTGAACAATAAGAGCCATAAGTTACGAGCATGGGTGCAAAACCAGAAAGTATGCTTTACAAATTCTATTATAGCACAAAAAGGACACGTGGGTTGAGGGTAAGCAAATTTAAGGCAGTTTCCAATAGGCAGTTTAACATGAAGATGTTTCCATGCAAGGAGTTGAGACTGAGTGTCACCTTTGGACTTCCAAATTTGAAAGCTAGGTTTATTCCACTTGGAGCAAAGGAATGCACTGCCACTTCTTATATGAGGTGTGATGGTGATACAAGAAAGAAGTTGTTTATAGATGGATTGAAGAGGGAAAACATAGATGTTGTGAGTATTAGGTCACCACTAATCTTTCATAAAGTTAGCATGACAATCTAGGGAAAGCAGATTATGAAGTTCGAAGAAACTAGGTGTTGAATTTCAAGAATTATTTGTTTATCATAGACAAAGAGGTGTAACTGAGATTTAAGAAAGGACCATGACTTCCATTGGAAAGTGGAAGGGTCCCATAAGTCACAAAATACTTGAAATCATTTTCTAAAAAGGCATTTACCCTTAAACCCCTTGATGGTACCTAAAGGACAACCATTTTGTTGCACCGACCAATTCCACCAAATAGAGAAGTATGAAAACCTGGCCCATGGTTGAAGGATTGATCAAACCATATTAATTTTGATGAAGTGATCTACTAGGCTTTCCAAATTGAATTGAAGGGAGCAGATCTATGGGTTTTGAATAATTGAGCTAAAAGGATATTGTCTTTCCAACTGACATAATCCCAAGAGTGCCCACCTAAAGTAGTTTGGATGTGTAATTTCACCAATTTTTTCCAAGGAGCATCTCCCTCCAGGGTTCTGATAATCCATTTAGTTGTTAGGAAGATTCCTTGTGTATATGGATCAATGATTCCCAATCCTCCTTTGTCTTTTGGTTGAATACAATGTTGCCAAGAAGAAACAGGTAGCCCTTTTTTTGGTTTCCCCTTTTAGCCCATAAAAAATTCCTTTAATCAACCAAGTTAATTGATTATAACAAGTTTTAGAGGGAAGTCGACATGAGGATATATAGACATGACTAGCAAGCAATATTTTGTTTACCACTTGGGTACGACCAACCATAGATAGGAATCTATTAGTCCAATTCAAGAGCTTGACCTTGATCTTATTCAAAAACCAAGTCCACATGTCTTTGAGAGCTCGACTAAAATCCCAAAGGGGATGCCTAAATATCTAGTGATTGTGTCATGTTTTATTTCTTTCCATTCCAAAGAAATCCAAGTTGGGCGGAGGTTAGGATGAGACATAATAAATTGTCTTGGGCATAGCCAATTTAAAATCAGAAACAATACATAACAAGTCTAAAATATCCATGATGTTGGTCACCTCATCAACATTATTTTGGATAAAAAGCATGCTATCATCCACGAAGTTTTACAAAGAATAGTTTGCAATTGTCATTAATAAAATGCATCAAATGGAAGGAAAGGAAATAATGTAGAGTGGGGTCAAAAAAAGGAAAGTAGCTTAGCCTCTTTTGGGATAAATTTAACAAAAAACAACTTCAACTATAGATTTTTGCAACCAAATGCACATTCACAAAAATTTAAAAATACACTTTTAAGAATCTCGAAGTCTAGAATTGAATTCTTCTCTCTCTCTATATATATATAAAGTAAGTTATTATAATCAAATATGATGTTGAATATTATTTTTCAAAAATATTAAAACTGTGTGTTCTTTTATGACTAGAAAAGGTTGGGAGTGGGGATAGGGCTGGGGAGAATCAAGGGATTCATACCTTAAATATAGAGCCAGGTATAATCTTAACTAAAAGGAAATGGAATCAGTCAAGTCGCCATAAAGGTGGAGGGGGAGAATTGGTTCCAAAGGACTAGTTTTCAAAGTATGGTTTTTCTAAGGTTTATGGGCAAACAAAATATATACGGTGCATTAAAAGAGAGAATTTTCTCCAAGATGGTATACATTTTTTAAAATAATAACAAATTTAGGAAAAATTTAATACCCTTGAAAACTATCATGTTCAAATGATTAAGTTTGAAATTTAAAGAAATTATTTTTTAAAATTTTAATTTCTTTTTCATGGATTAGATTTTCAAGTTCTCTATGTGAAGAAAAAAATAGATGGTTTTTTTTGTGACATCCCATCAAACTCACTTTAAAAAAAAATAGCAATCAAAATTCTTGTCTTAAATTTATAAAAGAAAACTCAACTATTTATTTTTTTTAATTTTAAAAATTATAAACATAACTTATATTAATAGTTCTATGTATTTCATTAGTTTATATCATTTTAAAATTTGAAACATAAACATCACTTTTAGGTGGTCCAAGTTGAAAATTTGTATTTGTTTGTGTTGGAATTGGTTGTCATTGATTTCAACACTTGAGGAGTCTATTGCATATGCTTACGAGATTGTTGGCATTGGTTTTCATTGATGTTGACACTTGAGCAAAATTGTTGTGAGTTTGTTGCCACTGGTTGTCAACACTTGAGGAGATTGTTGCACATGTTGTTTAACATTGATTTCCATTGTTGTAGTTGTCATTGGTGTCTTTAGCTGCATGTTGCTGATGTTCATGGTTAGTTGTCATGCCTTGGTTGATGTCAAGTAAAGTTGTATAGTGCATTGTTGTTGTCTATATAGTTGATTTCATGATGATATATTAAAATGAGGATTAGAAGTATTAATATGAGAATTAGAAACATTAAGATAAGGATTAGAAGTGTTGATGATGATGGAGAGATGTTGTTGATGGTCTTTGGTATGTTGTATGCTCTCTTATGTTTTTCTTGAAGAAGTATGTGTTGCTACAAGTTAGTTTTGGCCTTCGCATATTGGTAGAAAGTGTCTGATTCAGAAAGTTGTTGTGAAGACTATTTGGGAGAATGCTCTAAATTCCTTTGTTGTTGGAGATGTGGTCTTATGGTTTGGTATTCAATGTTTGTGCTTTGTGGATGTTGCACTCCTATATTTTCAAGTCACTTGTGTTGTTGAGGAGGTTTCTATAAATTGCAGAAGGTTGGAAGCTTTGTTGGTTGTCTAGACTAGTTTGAAAAATGCTTTGCATTTCTCTGCATTGATGTCTCTACTCTTGTGGTTTGGTGAATGTGCTCTTAGTGTCTATGTAATGTCTCGGTTCAAATTTCATGTGTTGAAGTTGTCCACAAGTTGATCTATTAATGTTATATGTCATGGTTGTGTATTATGTGCTTTTGGGATGATGTGTTATGCTCCTGTTTGGTTTGCGATAGTTGTTGATGGCATGACCATATGAAATAAGTATCTAAAAGTGTTGTTGGATGTTCATGGAACATCCCTTTATGATCCACACATCAGTGGTTGACCTCTTTTAGTGTTGATTTTTTTTTTTAAGTTGGTCTTTTGGGAAATTTGTGGATATCTAGCCGGCAAGGCTTGTTATCTTGCTTGTGTTGTGTACTTAGGGGTTTGCGCCAACATATGAAGTTGTGTAAAGATGTATTTGGGTCTTGACAGGTATCTTGTTGAGAACCGCATTGAGTAAAATTCAATCACAAATGTGTTTTGGGCCAACTGGTTATGTGCTACACATTTTCTGTACACATTTCCTTGTTGTCAACTTGAGTTTATGTGCATCAACATGTGAGTTGGTTGGGATCGCATTGGAAGATGTAATAAGGTTATTTTTTGTCCTCTATATCTTTTGGATAGGATTGCCTTGCACCACATCGATGTTTTTGTGGACGACTTGTTGAGATTATTGTTTATCTTATTCTTGGCTGACCTAATTGACATTTTGTGATCTTGCGGTGCATATAACTGAAAGATCAAATTAGTTGCAAAGGGTAAGGGAGTGGAATATATTGAAGATCATGTAAAAGTAGTGTGAAAGTGTGTATAAGATAGATCATATGTGCTCCAATGCCTCATTCAACATAGTGTATTATTAATATATGTTGTAAATTCTAAATCTTCATGTATCTTGCTTTGAGATAGTGAATATCATTAGGTCCTTGTATTTTTCCCTAAAGTTGTGTGCTTCAGTTTGCAAGTCCTTTTTAATCTTTCCCTAAGGTTGTGCACCTTAGTTTGCAAGCCTTTTGGCAATGAGCCCTGTTGTAACTTTTGTACGCAGTGAGCTTCATATATTGTGAGTTAACTCTCACTGTGGTTTTTCTCTCATTAGATTTTCAATGTAAATGTGGTGTTATCTTGTGTATGTGTCTTCTTTGTTCCATTTTTCATTGTTGTTGATTTGGTTAAGGATTGAATTATTGTATATTACATTGTTGAGGGTTGTTGACCTTGTTAAGGAACTAAATTGCTATATCTTTCTTTGTTGCTAATCTATTTAAGAGTTTCTGATCTAGTCAAGAAGTTTGTGTTTTCTTTGAGCTAAAGGGTTTACCTTTTGGAAAGATTGATTCACCCCCCTCTAAGTCTCTGAGTGTGTTCAAAAATTGGTATAAGATCCAAGTTCCTCTAAAGAAGCTTAATTTCTTGAGGAAAGATCCAAGATGGCACATGATAGAGCTCACAAAGGTCCTAGGTCAAGGATGGTTATACTGCTCCTGCTACTCCTCCAACAGATCCAACTGAAATCAAGTTGTATGAGAACAATGATAAGACTAAGAATGCTATCTTGTGTGGGTTAGTTGATTTAGAACTTTAGAAGGTGATGAATTGTAGTTTTGCTAAGGATGTTTGGGGAAAACTTAGCAACATCTATAAAGGAGACAATAAAGTAAAGCAAGCCAAGATGCAAATTTTCAAGAGTATATTTGAGACCTTGAGGATGATAGAGGATGAATACATTGCGATTTATATGCTTTGAGTGCATGAAGTAGTTACTAGCTTCACAAGTCTTGGTGGTGTAATAAAAGAAGATGAGATTATGAAGAAGGTTCTGAGATATCTCCCTAAATCATATAGTCATAACCTGTGTCTTCTATTGAAGAATCTAAGGACATGGATCAATATTCAATAGATGAAATGTTTGGTGCTCTCACAACCTTTGAAATGAGAGTTTGACAAAGATGTTCCAAAGAATGAAGTTGCATTTGAAGCCAGTAAAAAGATAGTTCAGATGAATTTGTAGATCAAAATGATAACTTTGATGAGGTTGAAGCAAACTTTGTAAGAAGATTGAAGAAAGGCATTGAAAAATACAAATGCAAGTTACATTTCAAGTGTTTCAATTGTGGAAGGATGTAACATGCTATTCTCAAAATAACACTAAATAAATCAAATATGACATTATACTAATAATTTAAAACACAATTGAAAAGATATATTCTATCATAGCATAACATGTCATCGAAATGAGTTACATCCATTCCCAAATGTCATAATGTTGGGTTACATAGTTTGACTAGGCTATAATTGCCAATTAGTCATAATAAGTTTGTACATCAAAAGTAGTACAATGTATAATAATCATATGCCAAAATTCCTTGTAATTCCACTTCGATGCTCACCCGCAACTGATGGACAAGAACATGCTTTAGGCACTTTTTCCACCCAACCGTGAAGCTACACTTCCTCGAAATTCTTCCCAACATGAAGAATTTACTCGACCCTGCATGGAATATTTAGCAAAAGAAATCAAAATGCAAGGTGGAATCTCGTGCATGCCTAACATAACTACATGCATTTCTATCCAAAATTAGAACATGCAAGATCAATGTTAGGAAATGGCAAAGAGCTAAATCGTAAAATTAGTCTATTCAACATTATGGGCTACAAAGCTTGGCCAAGCATATGCCACATACTGCAACTAAATGATAGATTCTGGAAGAGAAAAATCTATACCCTCTGTTAATCCACTTTTGGCACCCGTCCCGGAAGACAAATTTCTACATGCATAAGGAAACACCCTTCCCTACTATTTTTTTAACTTGAAAACATACAATCTAGTTTACAATAGATTACCCTAGCCACCCTTATAACGTTTAAGTGAATTAGGGGTAACTACAAGCACAACCTTCATAGGATTAAATAAGTATCCTTAAGCTAAGAAGGTACATGCATTATAATTTAACCATATTTCTTCCTTCTTAAACATTATTCAATAGATGATGAGTCATTTAAGCATGATCTCTACTCATTGGATGGAATATTCATTCATGCAAAATGATTATAACACATACAAAGCATACAAATGTACATATTTCCTTGCTTCTTCTTTCTTGAAATGAAATATACTTTTTTCAATTAAAAAAATATAAGCTATTAAAAGAAGGTATATCGCATGTATGTGTATATGCATAAATGGGAAATTTATGCATGTACACATATATGGCCTTGATATGAGGATTCTCGTATTTTATTTCCTTGATTTGTTGGCTTTATTTCTTTTGGTTGTATTTATATTTTGTTTCTTTTTATGCCTTACTTTTCCTTTGGTTTTTATAATTTTTCCTTCTCAAAATTTTAGAGTTAGGCATCCTAGCATGGCCATAAAACCATCTCCAAAACTCTAATGCTTTGTAAGTTGAACTTTTCAAGGGCATGTCTCATCACCCTTATCTTAATTTTGGAGTTGGGCATCTAATCATGATCAAAAAATCATATCTAAAGCCTCAACACCTAGGATATGATTTAACATTGACTTACCTCTTGTATCTACATTAATTATATTTTCTATACATATTTAGGCATGTGTAGAAATATGGGGGACCAAAAGTGTCCCTCTAAGACATAACACAAGTGCATTATAATGAACTCATATTATGGCTCAATAGTGACTGAGCCTATCCAAGATATAATGTGAGAGCATTATTATGGGATCACATTATTGATCAATAGTGAGTGATCCTAGGTTGGTCACTTCTAAGCCATAATATGCTCACATTATAACTTAAAAAAAAATTACAAAGAGGCTGAGTTCATTTGAACTTGACCTCTCACTTGGCCAATAGTAGATCACAAATGATAAAAAAACAATGTATGTGTTGTGGATTTGATTAAGCCACTGTCAAAATTCCACCATAATGTATACATGACCAATGAGGTAGGATTTATCATTTTTTTAGTATAAATTTAATTAAATAGTAATTTAGGAATTTCTTTGATTCAATATTGTTTAATTTTTGAGAATTGAAAACATAACAACTTCAAAAAACTCCTCTAATAATCTCTCGACATCCTCCCGAGATGTGAGAAAACATCCTAGGGAAAATTGAAAATAATAAAAAATAATTTTAAACATTGATAAAAAAAAGTTGAGAAATCCAAGTAGAACTAGTTCCCATAATTCTACCATCATCACTTTATTGGAATCTATCATATCACACATAGATTTTATGAGTGACCAAATTAACATGTGGTCAAATAAGAGGGATGATGAACGAGAATATTAGGCCACCAAATTATCCTACTAACAAGTAAAATATTTCTTTTTATTGAAATCCAATTTGTTTCCATTGTTCATTGATCCATGAACTAATGCACCCATACACAATAGTTGCAGGAGTTCCCCTATCCATTAGTGCCAACACCAAGGAATAGGGGAATTTTTTGGGGAGATGTAGATTTTTTTGAACATCCTCATACAAGAACAATGATGTCCTACAATATTTTTAAGTAAAGTTTATTACAAACTTGTCCTCAATGAGATCCCAAACTACTTTGACATGCATGAGTTCCATGGTAGAGGTGGGAGATTTGCACAGGATAGAGAGGGGGCATGTCATGCCTAGGACCAAGAATGAAGACCCTTTTCTAGGAAAAATATTGAGCATGTTATGATCCCTTCCATTGTGAAGGAGATTGTTGAGGTGGAGACCCTAGAGTCTATCAAATCCTTCACATAGACCTTATTATAGTGCACTAGGCCTTTAACAAATGCTAATGAGAGTGAGGCTTCTAGGTATTTAAATTCACCTCACCTTTTCCAAAACTATGAGTCTATTTGTGATTATGGGTGTGAGGATTCTTGAGATGCAGGTGGCTAAAAATAGGACACATCCATATTGGATGAAATGGTGTTCACAAATGACCTACTAGATATGACATTTGGCATTGATAGACAAGTAAACTTGAATAAGGTTTAATGCAATATTTTTTCCTTTTGAAATGTAATATTAACTATATTCATCTATGATAATTAAAAATTAATGTAAATTGATTGTAATAAAATTTTGGGGTTAAAGTGTTCACCCTACGTCTGGTGGCCCTTGAGCTCTTGATTACATGACATGTTGAGTCCACATGTATGTTATTAGTAAACAAATAGAAAAATATAGTACTATAGACACTGAAAAATGTCCAGAATGATATCATGCACTCAAATCAGGTATACTAACATCATTTCCTTCTAAAACCCCTCCTCTTTTCACTTAATTAATTAAATTTTCCTAACTATTTAATTAATTGCACCATTGCATCTATTAGCCTAATTAATGTAATCGAGTTAATTCATCCCATTTCATGCTAATATTTTGTCTTATTAAATTAAATAAATTGAATTATTTAATTTAATCCCTTAAGTCTTCTTATTTAATTAAATAACCCTAACTTATTTAATTAAATATCATTTCACTTTCCCCCTTTTCATTAAATCACTTTATTTTAATGAAAATCATTTAAATCCCCTAATTGCATAATTAACATTGTTTTAATTGTCAATTACTAATAAATCTAATGCCCCCACTTGCAAGGGAATATTCCTCCTTTGCACATTCCTCCAAAAGGAATATTCCCATGGAATCTTCCTTCCCCTTTTGCACAATTAAACTTTATTTTAATTTGCTAAAATATCTATTTCTCTCACCCATGAGAATATTCCAAAGAATATTCTCTCTCCTCACTCATTTGAAAAAGGGAATATTCTCTTTTTGTAACAAACTTACTTGACTTCTTGTGCCAGTTAACTTATGACTTCTTGTGCAAGTTAAAAGTGTATTTGTTTGAATAAAGGTGAACCCTTGAATAAATCTCATCATTGATTCTCATCTATTGATAAGAGTTCATGATCCATGCCTCCAACTTTTTCCATCCTTGACCATTGATTACCCTTTTTTATCTCAACCCTCCATTTCTCATTTACTCTCATATAAATAGGTCACTACTTGGAGACAAATGGATCCATCTTTTAACATCAAACTTATGCTATTAAAATAGTTTGCACTTGCACTCACATTTAGCATCTTTTTAGTTTAAATTACTTGCACAATAGCTTAGCTTCCATTAATGGCTTCCATGACAACATAATGCATCTATTTAGCTTATTTGATAATTAGGGTTTGAATATTTTTAGCTTAAAACTCATTTAGATTAGGCTTTCATACACCCATAGCAGTTAAAATAGCTTGCATCATGTTCATTTAGCTTTAAATCATGTTTCATCACACATTTCTTATCGGTTTCATTAGTTTTCTTTGATAAAACTGATTGGAACAAACTCATTTATCCAAGGGATTGGGAAAGGGTTGACATTCCACATCAATGCAACACCACTCCCACAATAGGATAAGTTTCAATAGATAATAGTAGGCATTTAAAAGCTTTCATAGTTTAGCATGTTAGTTTTGATAGATGCTCAGTCTAGTTTATTTTGAATGATCTCTATTGGATTGACATTTAGTGGCATGAATATGCTTCAATTCTTCATGGATCAAGTGTAGTCAGCCCATACTAATCTGTTGGTCACATTTTGGTGCTAGAAGGAGGGCACAAACTAACTAATCTAACAATTTTCTTGTTAAAATTATGTTTTTCTTATGTTTTTAGGTACAATGATGCTATTGATTATCAATCGATGCATTTGATGATGCGTCGCTATACAACGATGCACATGTGATTACATTCTAGTGATGCATAATTAAAATAGCAACACTTAATTAATTTCATCACTGCATTTAAATATAGCGATGCTTATTTAATTTTTTGATGTAGAATGAATGTACTTTCAGCAACACTATTGATTTGGTGACACATTTGACTTCATTATTTTCTACAAAGTGTTGCTATTGATTTTTCAGTATGGTGATGCATATCCAATATAGTGATGCTATCGATGAATTTTAGTGACGTAATTGATTTCAGCTTACGATTTACTAGTAAACAGGACAAAATTGGTTTTTTGACATATTTTTGAATTTTTTTTGCTTTATCTGACTTCTAACATGTCTCTAACTTTTTTTTTCTGGTTTTTAGGCTAACTAGGTTTTGCAGGTTGGATGACAAAATTTGAAGTGAAGAAGCATTCTTGTCTTTAATTCTTATAATTGTAACAAGTGTTTCGACACTTTTGGGGTAATTATAACCCATTTATCATGCTTTTTTATTTTATGCTTTAGGACCACACTAGCTTTCAATTGGGTTTTAAAATGAATTCTCAAAAGAAATTAAATTGAACCCTCACTTCTTTATGTTACTTTGGGTTTAAAATTGAACAATACAACTTAACACTTCGTTTGGTGCTTAAAATAAATTTACCTTTTCTTTGAGGGTTAAAATTAACAAGTGTTTGCTATGTCTTGTGATTTACATTTTCGTCATTGAATGTGCATGCTCTTCTCTTGTGCCACTTGACGATCTTGAGAATCAAAAGCATTCCTCTGACATTTTGTATAATCATCCACATAATTCAATTTAGATTAAAATGAACCCCATGCTAGTGTGAGGAAAAGGCATTATGTGTGCTCTCTTTGTTGCAAGTATGAATGAGTATGGTGGTGTTGATATTAATGTTGTCATTGATGTCAACACAGTATAGGATGTTGTAGAGAAAGGAAACAAGTGATTGTAGGTGGTGCATGTATAGTTGAGATACTGTAGAGATGTTGTGAGTACATGTAGCTATCTTTATGGTGTTACAGATGTGCTGAAATGATGAGTTATCAAGTGCTTTTGAGAAAATTAACAAATAGTAAAGTCAGAATTGTGTGTGTGTGTTCTAAATATGCTCCGGTATGTGCTCCAAATTTCTTTTGTGTTGATCCTATGCTTGTGTGGATCTAAATTTTTTTTAAGGGAATCCTTGGGTAATATACCCTAGATTATAGCTTCTAGGTTGATGGAGAGTGAAAGTTGAGTTCACCAGTTTGTGAACTGGTTTGGCATAATTGTTTGTCTGTGGACTGGGAGAAATGTATCTCTCTATAGTCCTCCATAGGTTTTTTTGGTCTTGCAGATCTAAAAGAAGGCTTGTAATGATGTTATCTATTTTCTATCAAAAGTGTCAGTGGTTTGGTGCTCCAGAAGATTAGTTTTAGAGTTACTATGTGTGTCTGTATAGTATGAATGGACTAATGGAAAGTGTTTTGTGTATGAAGGTTGTTGCAATTGCTGAGGATGAATATGAAGGAATCTAAGATATGTTTGAGTGTATGGTGAAGCATGTTATGTGGTCCGCATGTTGTCTTCTTGTTGTGGAAGCGTGTACTTCAAAGTTCATTGGTGTTTTCATTAGGTTTGACCAACCTAGTGTTTACACATTATGCAAAGGATAAGTATCAATTAAGGAAGTGTGTGTTTGATCTAAGATATTGTTTTGGGTCTTGGTTAAGTGTTGGTTTTGTCCACTCTCATTCCCATCCACCATGGGAATGTTGAGTTTCTGACCTAATTCGAATTTGTAAAATTAAGAGTGTGAGGCCAACCTTGGAGAAAGTTTCTAAGGTTGAAGATGGTATAAATACAAGAAAAGATGTTAAGGATTGCACACCACAAGTGTGAGAAGCAAGATAGATGTGAGAAATTTTGTGAAAGTGAATTGAGGCAGCGAGAAATTCAATGTGTTAGACTCCTAAAGGTAGTGAGCTGATGGCATTTGTAATTCTCTGATCAAAGCTGTAGATGTGTGCAAATTGCTGTGTGGATCTTCTATTATCTTTCTTTGTCTATAGGCAGTGAGCCTCCCTTTTGGACAGTGAGTCCTATTTGGACAGTGAGTCTTATCTTGGGCAGTGAGCCCTTTGGCAATGAGCCTCTTTGTAAACAATTTTACAATTACTCTTATATTGTGAGTTAATCCTCATCGTGGTTTTTACCTTATTGGGTTTTCCACGTAAATTGGGTGTTTCTTGTGTTGATATTGCTTTTTATTATTTGTATTTCTTTCTCATACTTAATAACAAATTAAAGTGGATGTGGAGTTAATAATTGTTTGAAATTTGTGAATATGATTGGTGACAACTGATTCACCCCCCCTCTCAGTTCTCTTGTGCATTTCAACAATTGGTATCAGAGCTTTTATTCCTTGGAGAAGAGCTTAACCACTTGAGGTAGACCTGATGGTACACAAATTGACAATCCCTATGTTTGATGGATCTAACTACAGTTTCTGGAAAGTGCAGATGAGAGATTACCTAATCTCTCTTGGCTACAAGACTTGGAAGGCTGTTGAGAAAAAATATGTTGAGCCAACAAGTGGTCCTTCTTCTGCAGATGATATTTCTGGCTATGAAGAAAATGAAAAAGCAAGGTATGCAATCTATAATGCTTTATCTCAAACTGAGATAATAAAAGTTATCTCATTGGGCATTGCTTATGAAGTTTGCGAAAAGTTGAAAGATATCTATGAAGGAAATGATAGAGTGAGATATCAAAGAAGCTAACAAATAAACACAAATATGAGAACTTGAAAATGGAATAAGGTGAGGACATTTCAAGTTATTTTAGAGGGTTGACATTGCAGTAAATGAAGTCAAAAATCAAGGTGGTACTCTGATAGATGAAGATGTAATGGAGAAGATTCTAATAACCCTAATGGAGAGTTACAATGATAAGGTCTTAGCCATTGAGGAAGTTTATGATCCTAAGAAATGTACTAAAGAACAACTATTTGGCACCTTGACCATATTTGAAATGAGGAATTTTGGAAAAGAAAAGGAGAAAACTGAAACAACCTTCAAAGTCACAAAGACAAAAGATGATCTGGATGGTGAAAGTTCAGAGGAGTTGGAAACAAATTTTATAAGGAAACTAAAGAAAGGTACTGGAAATTACAAAGGTATGTTACCTTTTAAATGTTTTAGTTGTGGAAATTTTGGTCACTATGCTTCAAGATGTCCAAATATAGCAATACACATGAAGAGTAGAGACAATAAAGACAATAAAGACAAGAAGGATAAAAAGTTCAAGAAATTGTATTATGTTAGAGAAGATGCTAGAATTTATAATGATGAATCTGATAATGAGGATGATAACAAAGAATGCTTATTTCTAGCCCTAGAGAATAAATTAGTGTCTACTAACCATGGAAGATGTGCAAGGGAATGTGGTCCAAAAAACAAGAAGGAAGAGATGGGGGGTACTCTATTTTTTTCCTTTCATGCTAGACAAGATGAAGAGTATTGGGTGATTGACAGTGGCTGCTCAAATCATATGACTGGAGACAAAATTAAGTTTACTAAACTTGAAAAGTATGATGGAGGATTAGTCATGTTTGGAGATGATTCTAGTGCAAAGATTGTTGGAAAAAGAATAATTAGTCTTGATGGAAAACACAGTATTGATGATGTCTATTATGTTAAGGGCTTAAGGTATAATCTCTTGAGTGTTGGACAAATGTATAGCAAAGTAGTTAAGCTTGTGTTTCAGGATAATACTTGTGAGATCAAAAAAGGGTATGAAGTTGTGGTAGTTGCAGGAAGAAGAACATATGGAAACATTTATCAAATTAAGGGTGCTAATGGTTAGTGTTTTGTGTCTCAAGTTAATGAAAGTTGGCTTTGGAACTAGAGTATGGGACATGTAAACTTTGACAACCTAATTAGGATTAGTTCAAGAGAAGCTATCAGGGATCTACCTAAAATCACAAAGCCTACCAATACTATTTGCAGAAGTTGTTAGTTGGGAAAACAAAAAAGTTGTAGCTTTAAAGGAAAAGAACAATCAACTACCATAAGGTTGGAATTAATTCATAAATAACTCTGTGGTCCTACAAGAATAGAAAGCCTTTATGGTGATAGGTATTTTATGTTTTTATTTGATGATTATTCTAGAATGACATGGGTTACTTTTCTTAGGGAGAAAGCTTAAGCTCTAGATAGATTCAAAGTGTTCAAAGCTATGGTAGAGAATGAAGTGAACTTGAAAATAAAATTTTTAAGGTCTTACAGAGGTGGATAATTCACCTCCAATGAGTTTAATATGTTTTGTGAAGAGCATTGTATAAAGAGGCATCTTTCTGCTCCTAGAGCTCCTCAACAAAATGGAGTTGTTGAGAGGAAGAACCAGATTGTTCAAGAAGTTGCAAGGACTATGATGAAAGAGGAAAATGTACCTAAAGTATACTGGAGAGAAGCAATTCACACTGCTATTTATATCCTTAACAAAGTTTAGATCAAAATCAATAGCACAAAGACTCCCTATGAACTGTGGCATGGCAAAGTTCCTATTGTTAAGTACTATAAGGTGTTTGGAAGAAAATGTTATATTAAAAGAGATGATGACAACATAGGAAAGTTTGATGCAAGATGTGATGAAGTTATTTTCCTTGGATATTCAACCAGAAGTAAATCTTATATATGCTACAATAAAATATTGAGAAAGATTGTTGAAAGTGCAAATGTAAAAGTTGATGAAGATATGCACATATCAGTTGAAATAAGTGAAATTAAACCCAATGAACCTGTTTGCAAACAAGAGCAAGAGAAGGATAAGGAAGAAGAAGAAGCTCCAAAACCTGCTCCTAAGACTCCAACATATATACAGAAAAAATCATACGGAAGAATAGATAATTGGAGACAAAGGCAAAGGTGTAATGAAAAGAAGCAAAGTGGTAGCAGCTGAGGTAAATTTGTGTTTAATTTCCAAGAAAGAATCTAAAATAGTGTGTGAAGCATGCAAAGATGAAAATTGGGTTAGAGCAACGAAAGAGGAATTACAACAGATAGAGAAAAATTGGACATGGGAATTGGTTCCTAGATTGGTAAACAAGAATATAATTGGTACAAAATGGGTATTTAGGAATAAGCTGAATGAGAATTGTGAAGTAGTAAGAAACAAAGCAAGGCTTGTGTGCAAAGGTTATTCACAGGTTGAAAGAATATACTTTGGGGAGACATTTTCCCGGGTGGCAAGAATGGAGGCTATTTGGATGTTTTTGGCATTTTTTTCTCACAAAGATTTCAAGGTATACCAAATGGATGTTAAGTCTGCATTCCTGAATGGAGAATTGGAAGAAGAGGTCTACATGGAACAACAAGAGGGATTTTAGTTATCAGATCAACTGGACATGGTCTATAAGTTGAAAAAGGCATTGTATGGACTTAAACAAGCTCCCAAAGCATGGTATGCAAGGTTGGACAGGTATTTGACATAACAAAGGTTCAACAAAGGCTTCACAGATAGTAATCTTTATTTCAAGATTGAAGGAAACAAAATGTTGATAGTGGTTGTGTATGTTGATGATATTATCTTTGGAGGAAATGAGGGTGTGCGTAAGAAATTTGCAGAGGAGATGCAAAAAGAGTTGGAAATGTCTATGATTGGTGAGTTAAGTTTCTTCCTTGGACTTCAAGTGAATCAAATTGATAAGGGAATATTCATTTCACATTCAAAGTATGTTAAGTAATTGCTGAAGAAGTTTGGAATGGATGACTCCAAACTGGCCAGTACCCCTATGGTGACTAGATGCAAACTAAGTAAAGATGACGAATCTCCTAAAGTTGATCAGAACATGTACAGATATATGACTGGTGGACTGTTATATCTTACTACTATTAGATTGAATATCATGCGTGTAGTATGTTTGGTTGCCATATTTCAAGCAGAACCCAAAGAAACACATGTTACAATTGTGAAAAGGATATTCAGATATCTCAAAGGGACTTTGGATTATGGTTTGTGGTATCCTAAGGATATTGGTTTCACTTTGAGTGCTTACATTGATGCAGATTGGGCTAGTTGTGTAGATGATTGGAAGAGTACAAGTGGTGGTGCATTCTTTCTTGGATGCAGGTTGGTTTCATGGCTAAGCAAGAAACAAGATTTAATTTCTTTATCCACTGCTGAGGCTGAGTATATAGCAGCAACATCTTGTT
>VDFB02273130.1:0-12090 GCA_007258455.2 Sequoia sempervirens | reverse complement strand
CTCAAGCCTGAGGACATTGTGAGTGTGGCAGAAAAAAGTACGAATGGCCTTTTCACTATTCTCAAGTGGACCCAGAAGGAAGTCTGTGATTTGAAAGACCGTAATATAGATCTAAGCAACAGGGTCATGGATTTGGAGCAGAAGATTAGCTAGAGTTGTAAAGAGAATGAAGGATAGGAAACCCCCTTACCAAGGAAAAGACAGCATTCGTAGGAGGAAATATTGACTAGTATCGAGTGCAATATGTCCAAGATAGGCCAAAATATTAGGGCCACTATGGTGAACAATCACAAAATTGCTAGGCATAACACCATTATCATCAATGCTATGGTGGAAAAGCTCAAAAAAAATCAAAAGGGTTCACTGGTCATGGATTTGGATGCGGATAGAGGATGCTGCAGATCTGCTGGTGAAGGGATTTCAACTCGTACCCAGGCTAACACTAAGAGGAATACCTCGACTTCATCACATACGGCTCAAATCCTCAAGCATGAGTTACAGGATATGAAGGATGTTAAAAAGGAGGCTGGGGAGTTGTTGAACACCTTGGAGTAGTGCGGTGGTGTTTGTTTCTGGTTTTTTGGGTGGTCCTTTTTTTGGACCTTGTTGTCTCTTGGTGTTGTTGTTTCCTTTTTGGGATAGTCGTCTGCTTGTTTGGACTTATTTTGTTATCTTTTGTTGTTTATACTCTGTGGTTTCAAGTCCCTATAAAACTTGTTTTTTCCTTTTCAAAAACAAATAGCAGTTTTTTAAAGTGCGATCACAAGAATGTAAAAGATAATCTATAATCTATAAACAATCTTAGAAGAATGATAATAATCTTGGCTTTGAATATATTGAATATTTTAAGGCTTGTGTAGCTAAAATATATGAGAAACTAGTAACTCTTTCGAAACAAAAATAAAAGTTAGTTTAGTGCTTGGTAATAGGAGAATTGGGATATAGTTTTTGATAAAGAGTAAAATGGGTTTTACAAGGACCCGAAACCACAGAGTTTACAAAAATAAGGAAAGGACACAAAAGTCCAACAAAAAAAACCAGCTGCCAGAAAGGAAAAGGATGGAGCAAACAACAGCCAAACGTAACAGACAAAAAAGGTCAAGCAAAAAAGGCCAGCAAAGTAGATAACAAAAAACCGACCGCAATTAATCCAGAGTCTTGAGGACAAACTCTGTCTCCGCCTCCAAATTTTGCATATCATGGACACCCTTTTTAAAAATTTGAATCATCTTTGGAGTGCGGGGGGGGGCCTTTCTCTTCAGATTGGCTCTAGTTCTCTTTGATATGCCAACATCTTTTTCCTGGCTTTCATCATTCGTCTCCTCTAGGTCCACCACTAGAGACCCCTGTTGGGCTCTGTCTAACTTCTTGGTCATTGCATTAATTATAATGGCGTTGTGTCTGGCCATTCAGTTGTTTTGCTCTACGACAATTTTGATGGTGTTCCTAATATTCTCAACCTCCATTTCAATATTTTTGTTATTGTCAGTGTGGTAACGATTTTATTTGCTGAGACCATGATCTCCTCGATTCACATCTTTCTTTTCAATCACTGGAATCTTGGCTCACAGCACATCCAATTTGCTTTGAAGGGCCCAATTTTTTATCTTTAACTCATTAATTTCATTGAAAGTCCATTCCAAAAATTTGAAATAGGAATCAGCATTAGTTTTGGCTAAATTCAGAACATCCAAAGCGGGATCCCTTCCAGTGTTTAAACATTGTTTTTAGGCCTGGGAGCGTGTCCAATCTCTTAAAGCAGATCTTCCCGTACTCCAACGCCTCTACACTTTGACCTGTTATTGGCCACTGTAGCCTTCTATCTCAAAACTTTGTAATTAGAAAACAACATTCTTTGCCCTCTGGCCTTTTACCAATGTGGATTATTTCATGAAGGAGGGTTTCTGCTCAAACCAGATTTAACCCCATTTTAAAGGATAGGTTTTTCGCCGCAAAGGACACAGCAACGCCACCAGGCCCCCCATCTTAGATTGGGGCAATACTCCAAACAACCAGGATTCTAGTTTTATTCATCTCCCTAATTATAGTTGGTTTTAGATTGTATGTGACAGTGTACCTTTGAAAATGCTCAACAATCAACCTAATTAGCCCTATATGCAGGATAGGGAATCTTCTAGGGTTTTTCTTATGATCATCCACACTTTTCCTAAGAGAACAGAAAAGATAATAGGGAAGCGAAAACCTTACCTTGTAGCGGAAGTGATTGAGTAGAGCAAAGTGATAGCCATAGACTCCAGAAGCCTTCCATCGTAATGTACTCCATGATGACCCGTAGGACCTTTCTCCAAAGGGCTTTTATGGTGTCAGCTTCAAAGTAGCTGTTAGCAATTTTCACAAGATTTAGCCTTTCTTTTTCTTTTTTAGGAAATCTGATAATGACATCATTAGAAAAAACCATGTCCCTGAAGAAAGAATTGGGATATAGTTATGGATATAGACTCGTGGAATATATGTCTATAAATAAAAATTTGTCTAGAAAATGAGTCCAACACTCTTAATAATTCACAAGAAGTTTTAGCTAACTACCAAAAGGTTGTTGGATGTTGGAAAGACATAGCTAATATCTGATTTGATTGAAAATCCAAAATAGTAACCTAATGGTGGTCAATGGTGAAACCAACAAAAGCTGCAAAGGATGGCATCAAGACAACATATCCCTATACAAAAACTTATATAGTTAGAGATACCATAAGTCAAAGAAATAGGAATGTGGCATATTTAGATAACCTGTGGAAACCAAAAAAGGTGCACAACTATGAATAAACATGTAAAAGGGCATATCCCTACATTTAATGATGCAATGGATAAAAATATACACCACATTTAGATCAATATATGAAATAGATAATAGAAGAGAGCCATATACGATTCATAAATAAAAATATTAGAGCAATGAGAGAAGATAATATGATATTAGAGTGAAGTATGAGATGTAATGTAATGGACAAAAGATAATACATTGTATAATGTCATAATCAATAAATGAGTCTATAGATATTATATGTAAGATTGTTGTTATATATATATATATATATATATATCAGGTAGCCTCCCCTATAAATTAAAGTGTGTTTGGTAAAAAAATCATGTGACTGGCGATGCTGGTGTGACACGCCCTCCGATACCATGAGGATGGGGATAGACTAGATCTTGTGACCTCTTGCCTACAGTAGGATGCTTTAGCCAATCAAGCTAGGCCCCCTACCTTATTATTTCACATTGTGTTAAATTATATAATCTACCACATCTATTTTAAATCTATTCTTTATCTATCAAACTAGAGAAAGACACAACATTAATATAGAAAAATTATGGATCTTTGGTTTCTAGTTTCTTGTCAACATGTGGTTTCATTGTCAATACCTTAATTGTTGGTGTTGGTGTTAACCGAGGTATTTCTTATCTAGTTTCCCCTCTGTAGTGTGAACAAGGCACATTATCTAATTAGTCACTAGCTAGGTCCTATTCACACATGTTCACATGTCAATTTTACTTAGGGATTTATGAAACCATATATAAGTCTCTAGTACACATGTGATCTTATCCTATACTTGTCATAGGTCATAGGATTAGGAAAATTGTTGTCATCCTTGTTAGTCCTATCCCTTAACCTTGCCTATATAAGAAAGGTCTCTCATTGTGCACCATAATCAAAAAATTATTTCTCTTGATACTCTATTATGGAAGGTAATCTTTGTTTTTGAAGGTGGTTTGGGAGCTTGAGTCTATTGGTGACTTTTACATGGTATCAAAGATTCAAATCTACAAACCCCTTAACAAATCTAGGAGATAGTTAGGTAGGATATTTTGTAGGTGCATTTTGGGTCAAAATATATCTCACCATTGAGTCCAAAATTTCCAAAAATATCTTATTTTCATATATGAAATTGTAAATTCTAGAGTTTAAAAAAAATCACCAATTTTGAGGCTTTATGGAAGTTCAAAAAATTCATCTATACAATCATACATAATCTAAACTATACATTTTCAGATAGTCCATACAGAGCCATATAATTTACATGAAATAGGTGTATAGTTTTATCATAGAGTGAATATTATGTTGAAATATTCCTATCTAGTAGGTATAATTGTGCATTGTTTACATTAGTCAGTATGAAGGTATAATTTTGAGTATTTTTAGTTAAAATGAGAAAGTTAAATTGGTTTTTCTGGTTGCATGGGGATTTTCCCCTAGATATGTTCAATAGGAATAGCCACCTTGTTTCAGTTGCATAAAGCAATACACAAGAAACCACTACTCAAAACCATAGATTAATCAGTGCTAAATATATGTACATTGTCAAAGCGAGCAAGCAAATATGTGGCTAGTTTCCTCAGCTTGTTGAGTTCCACACCATTGGTGGACCTCTAATTTCTACCACCCTATCAAGCAACACAACTAGAGTGCTACCCAAATATTCTACTAGAGTAGGAAAACACTACTTGAATCACAATCAAAATAGCACATGTCCCCTTCTTTGCATGCTGAAATAAGCTATCTTTCTTGTGAGCCATATATTTTCACCTAAGAGCTGGATTTTTACAAAAGAGATATTGTTAGAAAGCTTGTTTTGAGCACTATACAATAGTGTAGGTTGTTTTATTAGTCTTTTCTATAGGTTTTTTATTTTACTGATTAAACTCAAATATTTATTTTTCTCCTCCAAGCTCAATTTTTTTTATTTATATCTTTGATTTTCACAATTCTTATGACACTAGAAAGCTATTAGGGAGATCTATCTAGCCATACATGTACTTTTTATTGATAAAATGACTAGTATATTTATTGGTTTCATCACATATTTGCATTCTTGTTGATAGATTAGACATCCCAACACTTGGAGAAGCTCAATATATTTTCTAGGGGGGTTTGTTTCAACACTAGTCATTTTGGGGAGACAAACTTGCCTTTTTACATTAATATTTCTAATATTTAGATTTTTCTAAAAATTATAAAATTAAATGTACATATTATGGGATCAATAAGCATGGGGATGAATTATTTCATCATGTCTCACATCATTTTCTCTAATTCTTATTTGATATCACATGTTATCCATCATGTGATGCTATATATTAATATATAATTTCCACTTCAAGAGATTCTAGTGATTCTTTGCAACAAGTATATCATAGGATTTTAGATTAAACATTTGGGGATGATTTATCAATAGTTATTTTAGACTTATTTGTCAAGTCTCACATTTCAAATTCAAAAGACATATTTTAGGGGTTTCATGATGGTCTGATCATAGCTATTGCCTCATCATATTCATCTTTTGATATACTTCAGATCATTAGTTACCAAATGATCCTAGTATTCCACCTTCTTTATTGATTAAGAATTTTATTGTGGAATCATATTCTATGGATATAGTGACACATGCCCATATTTCAAAAACATCATCATCATATATTTTGATCTTTATTCCTACTAATTCCTATCTATACATTGGATTTTATTTTATCTTCGAGCATTCAAAATTATTAAAAGAGATTACACATTTTGGGGGCTACATATTTTCTCTTTTTCCTTCCTATGGAGGATCATTAATTGTATATTGGTGGTAGAATTAGTTATATTGAGTCCTCTTTTTTCCTTCTTTCAGTTTCTTTTCTTTTTTCTTTTTCTTTTTCTTTTTTTTCTGTTTTGGAGAGGAGTTTTGTCCCACTATTTTTTCTATCTTTCTTCATTTTTGATAGATTTCATTTTTTCATGGGTGCCTAACATGGCCTAGTAGCTAGTCCCATCACTATCCTTGCATCACATATAGATAGCTTTGCATTATTTCCATTTTTTAACTTCTCCCTAAGTTGCATTTAATAAGGGTGTTGGTATGACATGGGCATTTCCTATCAATTTTCATCTTTGTAGTTTAAATAAGGAATATTAGTTAATTAGTCATTAGTTAGGTTCTATTCAAACATGTTCAAA
The DNA here is from genome assembly GCA_007258455.2 of Sequoia sempervirens. Lineage (NCBI taxonomy): Eukaryota > Viridiplantae > Streptophyta > Pinopsida > Cupressales > Cupressaceae > Sequoia > Sequoia sempervirens. The sequence continues at coordinate 6,134 of VDFB02273130.1, read as the reverse complement.
TTTTATGTTTACTTAGCTCAATTAGTAATCTTTCTATTAGCGATTGAAAAATCTTGAGAAGCCTCATAAGTGTTGCAAGTATGAATGAGTATGGTCGTGTTGTCATTAATGTTGTCATTGATGTCAACACAGTATAGGTTGTTGTAGAAAAAGGAAACAAGTGATTGGAGGTTGTGCATGTATAGTTTAGATACTGTATATATGTTGTCAGTACATGGAGCTATTTTTATGGTGTTGCAGGTGTGCTAATATGATGAGTTACCAAGTGCTTTTGAGAAACAGTGAAGAAAAAATTGTGTATGTGTTCAGAATGTGCTCCAATTTATGCTCCACATTTCTTTTGTGTTGATCCTATGCTTGTGTGGATCTGAATTATTGTTTATGGGTACCTGTTGGTGATATATCCTAGTTTTTTAGCTTCTGATTTGATGAAGAGTGAAAGTTGTGTTCATCCATGTGTGAACTGGTCTGGCAGAGTTGTTTGTCTGTGGACTAGGAGAAATGTATTTTCTCCACAGTCCTCTGCTGGTTTGTTTTAGGTCTTACAGATCTGGATGAAAGCTTGTAATGATGTTTTTCATGTTCTATCAAAGGTATTCATGGTTTGGTGCTTCAAAAGAATGGTCTTAGAGTTATTGTGTGTGTTTGTGCAATCTAGATGGATTGATGGAAAGTATTGTGTATGAAGTTTGTTGTATTTTCCATGGATGAATATGAAGGCATCTGAGATGTGTTCTAGTGTATGGTGAAGCATATTATGTGGTTTTCATGTTATATTCTCATTGCGGAAGCATGTACTTCAAAGTTCATTTATGTTTTCATTATGTTTGGCTGACCTAGTGTCTACATGGCATGCGAAGGACAATTATCAATTAAGGAAGTGTGTTCAATTGATCTGAGATGTTTTGGGTCTTGGTTAAGTGTTTCTTTGGTCCACTCTCATTCTCTTCCACAACGAGAATGTTGAGTTGTGGACCTAATTTGAATTTATAAAATGAAGAATGTGTAGCCGACCTTGGAGAAATTTTCTAAGGTTGAAGATGGTATAAAATACAAGTCGAGATGTTATGATTTGATGTATCAAGAATGGGACAAGTTTGAGAAGCAAGAGTGTGCGAAAGCGAATTGAGGCAACAATACTTTAATGTGTTAGAATCTTGAAAGTAGTGAGTTGATGGTGTCTACAATCTTCTGATCAAGGCTACAGATGTGTGTAACTTGTGGTGGATTTTTCTATTATCTTTTTGTATTTGTTACATAGATAGTGAACCTCCCTTTTGGATAGTGAGTCCTATATGTAGGCAGTGAGCCTTGTATCTAGATAGTGATTCCTTTTGGGTAGTGAACCTCTTTGTAATCAGTTTTGTAATACTTTATATTGTGAGTTAATCCTCACTATGTTTTTTCCCTTATTGGGTTTTCCATGTAAATTTGGTGTTTCTTGTGTTGATATTGCTTTCTATTATTTGCATTTCATGTTCATAATTAATAAAAAAATAAATTAGATGTGAAGTTGATAAGTGTTTGATATTTTTTATTGGATTGGAGACAAGTGATTCACTCCCCCTCTCAGTTGTCTTGTGCCTTTCAACAATTGGTATCAGAACATTGGTTCCTCATAGAAGAGCTTAATCGCTTGAGGGATATCTAATGGCACACAAATTGTCAATCCTTGTGTTTGATGGATCTAACTATAGTGATTGGAAAGTGTAGATGAGAGGTTACTTGATCTCTCTTGGTTACAAGACTTGGAAAAATGTTGAGACAAAATATGTTGCACTGGCAAGTGGTCCTTCTTCTGTAGATGAGATTTTTCCCTATGAGGAAAATGAAAAGCAAGGTATGCAATCTATAGTGCTTTATCTAAGATTGAGTGTGTTGTATTTTGTTGATGTGTTGTTGATATGTGGTTGTCATTGATGTCAACACTATTAGCCTTAAATACACTAGAGGTTGTATATGTCCAGAATATTGAGAAAATTGTTAAAAGAAGTGTTCTAGGTTCTGAGTGGAACTGTGAAGGTTATGAAGTTGTCTTGTTCTATATGTCAAAGATCAATTGTTGTGGATTAAAGGGTTTTCTATTGAGTATATCTAGTTCATCCACCAAAAATTTTAGAGGTCCACGTGAAGATTTGATCATGTTGTGAATAGTTGTGCTCTAACATTATTTATGTGGGTTATGTCAGTATTCCAGAGTGTAGTTTATGTTTTTCTATTGTTTCAGATGTTTATCTGTTAGTTCTTGTTGATTTTTGATGCTTCTAGATCATGCTTTATCTTTGTGGTATGTCCACATTGATTGGTGTGCTCGTGGTCAAATATTTTTTCTCTCTATGTTTAGTTTTTCATGTTCCTAGTCGACATGATGATGGTAGTGTGTTGTGGATCTTCAAGGTGAAATTAATTGAAATATTTTTGTGTTGGAGTTCTTAATTTGGGTCTCCATTATGTTGTGGCCAACCTTGGTGGGTTCACATTTCAAATTTATTTGTAAATCTGGGCCTACATTGAAAATATGTTTTATATGCCTGGCCAACTAAGTTGTTGATGTAATCTCATGTTGCGGATATATAAGAGTGATTGTTTGAGCGAAGTTAGGTTGTGCATAAGAAAAAATGTATGCCAAAGAAAGTGTAGATGTGTGAATAGTGTCCAAATCATTCAATTGCAGAGTAGAGTGTGAAAAATATTGAGAAAGTGTGAAGAAGTTGAGCTAAGAGTGAAGAAGGTTTTATGTGCTTAACTGGAACTGTAATCAGGCTTGTGTAGAAGCTATTTTCTTAGTTCTCATTTCAGATGGTTTTAATCCAAACTCCTTTTGGACAGTGAGTCCTCTTTTGCATTTGAGTAGTGAGCTCTAGGCAGTGTGCTTGAATGCATGTGCATTCCCCTTATTTCTCATTATACTTTTAACAGGGTATAATATTGTGGACTAACATCCACCGTGGTTTTTCCCCTAATAGGGTTTCCACGTAAAAACCTCAAGGTGTTCTCTATCTCTCTGATGTGCTAATTATTTATGGTTTATTAATATTTCATTAGATCTGAGATTAAGTTAAGGTTAGAAGAAGTTTAAATATTTTGTGACAACTGATTCACTCCCCCTCTCAGTTGTCTGTCCTTGTTTTGCCACCTACCTCTAAGTGCCCAGGCGAAGAATGAAATGAGTGAACCGGGCGATGGAACTGGCTGGAGAAGTTGGTCATTCCCGGACGACAAAACAAACAACAAGGAAAGAGAGTGTCATTTGAAGTGTGTATTATAGAACCTGGAAAACATGCCAGAACAAAATATGTTATTCGCGGAAGCGGCCCTTCCCACCCCGAAACGCGAGGCTCGAGAAGATTGTATTGGCCATGGAACCTTGTTGAGGTTCTAATGATTCAGAAATGATGGGTTAGGAAATAGGCGACGTGGCGGCAGCTAAAAACCGGTGTACGCTTTTTGGGAGATGCACATGCACATTGGTTGTTGGCTGTGAGTTTGAAAGGTACGCTTACACCTGAATATGGCGGATGATGGCATCATTTCATGCAGAGAGCAAACGGAACTTAGCGACGCTACTTAGATGCCGGTAATCCCGCAGAGAACAAAATCAGGCTGGCAGTTCTAAATCTATTTTACCTCCCATAGCAAAGGTCTATATTAGCGAAACTGACCGCATTGCAAATGCGCATGGCGGATTACTTTATCGGCAAACTGTTTTCGAGTTGAGAAAATTTGGTGATTTTGTTCCTAAGACTGAAATTGTGTTTAAGGCTATTGTATCTAGAAGAAACAAGCAAAGATATGATCCGAGCGAAATTTCAAGAAAGACATTCAACTTTCAAGTATGAGGAAGAAATGAAACAACTTGAAAATGAAGAAAGAGAACTAGAAGAATTGGAAGCATTGATTGTGAAGAAAGAAGGTAGAGGACAAGGTAAGCATAAAGGAAAGTTTCCTATCAAATGTTTTTCTTGCAGTAAAATAGGTCATTTTACATCAAGGTGTCCTAAAAGAGTTCCTAGATCTAAGCCTTACAAATCTAGATTCCAAAAGAAATGATATTTTGTTAAAGGAGTAACTGATGGTGAGTCTGATAAAGATAATGGAAATGAATATGATTGGGTTTTCATTGCTATCAAGGAAAATAGTCTTGTTGCTACTGAATCTGCTATAGTTGAGAAAGCTCTTACAACTCGAATTGAAGAAAAGGATGAGTGGGTCATTGATAGTGAATTCTCACATCATATGATTGGTGACAAAAGAAAATTTGTAAGTCTAGACAAGTATGATGGTGGGATTGTAAGATTTGGAGATAGCAATGCTTGTGTGATTCATGACAGAGGATCTATTTGTCTTGGTGGTAAGCATAACACTGATGATGTTCTTTATGTTGAAGGCTTAAAGCACAACATGTTAAGTGTTGGATAGATGATGGACAAGGGTTATGATCTTTAGTTCAAAAATGGAAGATGCAATCTTGATATTTGGAAGCTCTAGAAATATAATTGCTTTAGGTAAACAAACAAAAGGTAACATTTTTCACCTGAATGCTACTAGTGAAAGTTGTTTAATTGCTCAAGTAGATGAAAGTTGGTTATGGCATAGAAGGTTGTGTCATGTGAATTTTGATAACATATTCAAAATAAGTTCCACTCAGATAGTAAGAGATCTACCTAAGTTAGTGAAGCATGCTAGCACAATTTGCAAGGAGTGTTATATGGGAAAACATACAAGAGTTTCTTTTCGGAGTAAAAAACATCATTCAAATGGATTATTGGAGCTTGTGCATACTGATCTATATGGTCCCTCCAGAGTCAAAATTATAAATTGGTGAAAGTTACTTTATGTTGATTATTGATGATTACTCTAGAATGATATGGGTTTCTTTCTTAAGAAAAAAATGTGAAGCATTAGAAAAGTTCAAAATTTTAAAGGCTGTGGCAGAAAATGAGAAAGGTCTGAAAATCAAATGGTTGAGGCTAGATAGAGGTGATGAATTCACCTCTAGAGTGTTTAATTCCTTTTGTGAAGAGCATGGAATCAAAATACAATTATTTTCTCCATAAACCCCTCAATAGAATGGAGTTGCAGAGAGGAAAAACAAAACAATATTGGATGCTACTAGAACAATGATGATTGATGGAAATGCACCTCATATCTATTGGAGTGAAGATGTAAGTACTACTTTGTATACTTTGAACCAAATATTTAAATGTTAATGGTAATTCTGGTAAGACTCCTTTTGAACTATGGTTTGGTTGTAAGCCTACTATTAAGTATTTCAAGATCTTTGGAAGCAAATGCTACATCAAGAGAGATGATGATATATGAATGTTTGATGCAAGAAGCGATGAAGGAATATTTCTAGGCTAGTCCACTAGAAGCAAAGCATACCAGTGCTACAATAGAAGACTAAGAAAAATGGTTGAGTGAAAATGTCAGAGTTGATTAGGATTTTGCTAAATCATGTTCATATATTATGGATATGATTCAGATAAAAACAATACAAACAAAGGGAAGAATGTTCAAACACAAAATCAACTTCAAATTGTGCCATATGTTCCATATGTTCCTTTTGTTCCTTTTGTTCTAGTAAGTCAGGATAGTTAGGAAGCAAATACAAGTGCAAGTGGAGAAGAAAGAACAAAAGAATCATAAGTTTGAGAGAATCCTAAAACCCCAAGGTATGTAAAGCTAAATCATTCTGAAAATCAAATTATAGGGGATAAGAATAAAGGTGTGCAAACTAGAAGAAAGATTGCAGAAGAGTATTGCCTGATATCCAAGATTGAACCCAACGATTTCAATGAAGCTTCCAATGATGAACACTAGATGGAAGCTATGAAGGAAGAATTAATGCAGATTGAAAATAATAATGCATGGGTACTTGTTCCTAGACCTAAAGAAAATAATGTGATTGGTACTAAATGGGTCTTTCAGAATAAGCTGAATGAACAAGGTGAAGTAGTCAAAAACAAATCAAGACTGGTATGTAAAGGGTATTCACAAATGGAAGGTATTTATTTTGAAGAAAATTTTGCCCCTATTTCCAGAATTGAAGTTGTAAGATTATTTCTTGCTTATGTTGCATATAAGAACTATAAATTCTATCAAATGGATGTGAAGTCTACTTTTCTAAATGG
>VDFB02273129.1:0-70640 GCA_007258455.2 Sequoia sempervirens | reverse complement strand
ATAGAGGGTCACTTCGGAGCTTGGCTCAGCTTCAGTCAGCAGGGATTGATCAGTTGTCTTCCGTTCTGGCTCGATCGGAGACTTTTTTGCAGAATTGCTATTTTTAGCAGTTCTTGGCAGGCAGTATGGGACCACTGCTATTTTTAGCAGTTGGCTGTGGCAGCATCAGGAATCACTTCAGAGTCTGTCAACATCAGACGGATCAGTAATCGGGTTAGAAACAAGGGAGATATTAATATTTGATCGTATTGATTAAATATTAATTAATTAACGTTTATAATATAAAGTTATAATTTAATATTATAACTTAAGTGATTTCCTTGAGGGGGTGCGCCATCATGAGAAAGGGGCCAGTTTGATATTTTATTAATATTTAAATATTCAGTGGAGAACTATGGAGAATTGAAAATATTAAAATATGAATATTTCATTAAAACCCTATTTTCAAGGGAATCGCACTTTTTAGTGTATTTGAGGATTTTGCATTGGGATTTGTGCATTATGTGATTATTGAGTTTGATATTGATCAGTTTTTTGGTCTGAGCCTGAGACTTAGGGTTTCACGTTCGATTCCTTGGAGAACGAGCCATCTCCAGCGGAAAGCAATTCAGAGAGTGTACAATATCACTTGATTTATTGCCTACAGAGGTTTTCTTATTCAGAGAAAACTACAGAGCTTCAGAGATTATTCATTGTCAGAGATATTTTCAGTTGATTGCATTCAGAGATCATCTATTAGCTTGGACGCATCAATACAGAGGGTTAAATATTGATTTTTGGTAAAGCCGTACAGTTGCATTAAATACAGCAGCAGGCCGTACATTTTCTGACAGGCCGTACCAGCATTAAAAATCGTGTGCCTTTGCCTTGGATGAAACGCCTTGGAGATCCTCTGAATACTTACTTCTTTGGAGGCGCCTATCATCTGGAGTTAGCTGGAAGCCACGTTCTAAGGGAGGAGTGCATTTATTGAAGCAGCCGTACCATTCTGTACTTCTGCAGCAGCAATACCAGGTTCTTTAAAAATTGTAAAATTCATCATTTATTTCGTCCTATGTATCTGGGTATCATTGAAAATCATTTGAAAAGAACAAATAGAGATACTGGAGTCCATATTGCTTCATTTCCAGAGTTATTTGAATTTTATAGAATTTATTATTATTTTTCCTTGAAAAGCCGTACTTTCATTTATTGCATTGAAAATCCAAAAATTGCAAAAAAATCACAAAACTTCAGAAAACCTCAAAAAACCCTAAAATATCAGACAGAGCAGTAACAGGGGGAAACCTAGGGTTTCTACACTGGCCTACAGGGGTGCTTTTCGCTCCAGTTGGTAGTCATTTTCAATGATTTTACTCTCCTCGCGCTTCGCGTTCATCATGTCCTCGACTACGTTGACTGCATTGAGCATCTTTGTTGATGTCACGAACACGTTGACTGCATTGCGTGTGTAACAAATAGAAACTAAAAAATATTCTAAGGAATTGAAACCTAGACACCCTCTTTGAGGTAAGGCATCCATCTCCAGACTTAGTTTATTTTCTGCAATTTTCAACTTTTGAAGTTATCCTCCGTCATTCGCCATTTTTCAAGCATCTTTTGCCATAGATTATTTTGTGAAGCATTTGAAGCTTAGATTTTGACACTTGGTATCTGGCCATCCTCCATTGATGACCTCGAAGGTCCTAACTTTTCTTCTGAAAAAGCAAAATAGACCCACCAGAGCAAAACTGAATTTTTCATGATTCTGACTGGACCAATGTGATCGTGATGAAGAATCAACCAATCAAAATCATTTTTAGCCATTTTTGGAAAGATCCTATTTTTAGGGTTTTTCTAAAAATAGGGGCTTGAAACCCTAATTTCAAAATTTTCAAAATTTTGCAAGTATCCTCTAGACAATAAACCCAGAAAAACCCCATGATCCATTTGTCGTTTAGAAATTTCCAAGAATAGCAAAATGCCATTTTCAGAGACTTTGACTTTCTTGACTTTTGACGACAATTTTACAAGATTTTTACCGCGTTTATCAAAATGCCTTAATGAAGCAAAAAAATTATTTTCGGTACAGTAATATTATTGTGAAACCTGGACAAGCCCATGAAAATCAATTGCAAGTGTAAGACCCGCCCATGTGTTGACCATTTTGCAATATCACTTATATTTTGCTGAGAGCTATGCTCAACTATTGATTTTAAAACATCTTCACTTTACATTCCTTATTTTGAAATATTAAAATATTATAACTCTATCACAATGCAATGTTTGTTATCTTTGATAGAATTATATATCAAAACTATCATATAGCTAGTTGTGATTCCTTGTGTTTGAATTATTTGCAATGTGTCTATGATGAGATGTCATTGTGTTATGTTTTGGCTATATATTACCATGGATGTATTTGATGTGTGTTAAAGTGTACAGATAATAGGTTAAATCAGACCGGAATCAAAAGGACTAATCTCATGTGTAGAACCATGCATTCCTCTTTAAACCATAAAGAGGAGCTAAGCCATATGCAAACTCCATAAAACCAATAACTATCAACACCTAGCCACAGGGAGTTTAGATGCCATCTTTGGTATAATTTATGCTTGGAATTGTTTCAAAAGTGAATGATGGATATGTTGGGACTTGCTTACATTTTGGAAGAGTTGGTGTTTCTTTTCAATCCCCAAGGTTGTTCTTGTCCTTTGGTGCATGTCGGGCTCTAGGCCTCAACACAGACCTGGAAACTTTTGATTCTAGTTCTTGTTCCCCTCCCGCTCTTGATGCTGCCATCAAGAAGCCTCTGACCTCCTTCTAAAATTGGAACCTCAAGTTCCAAGTCCTCTTATTGCTCTCTCTAGTCAGACCCTGAATCTCAGGACAGACTTGGAACCTAGAACCATAGGTTCTAAGTTTTAGGTTCCTTCTGAGGTCCAATACTGCCAACATTTCCTTTCAGAACCTTTCAAGCTTTGAGCCCCAAAACGGACTTCTAAACCAAACCCTATAGGTTTCGGTTCCAAGTTCACTTCCACCCTCGACCCCCGACTAGTCTTTCTGTAATGTCTACCCCCAATTTTTTTCCAAACTTTCACCCTTCCCTTCTTCCACTAAATATTTGTTTGTCTCATAGTTTGCGGACTCGGCCGACTCGCCACGGACTCGGGAGTCCCTACCCTGGCCGAGTCCACTCGCCGCGGACTCGGGAGTCGAGTCCAGGCGAGTCCTGGGTCGGAACTCCCGAGTCCGACCTTAGGACTCGACCGAGTCCTGAGGTCGGACTCGGGAGTCCTGACCCAGGACTCTCCTGCGCGGCTGAGTCCAAAAACGGGTTAAAACCCACGTTTTTTTTGGCTTTTTTTTTCATTTTTTGACTGTCACTCTTGAAAACCAGGTCTGCAAATTGCTTTGGGATTGATAGAAGAAGGGAGAACGAACCAAAAAGGTCAAAATAGAGCAAGGTAAGTGATCTAACACTGCTTTTTGTTTGTTTTCTTCAATTTTTTTGCATTCAAAATTTAAAAAATCAAGAAAAATAAGGGGAAATGCTGCCAAATTTTTTTCTATTTTCCTTAATAGCCTAATTCTTATTGTTTCTACTTTCTAGCTTGGTTTTGCATTTTTTTCTTTTGCAAATGTTTGAAACTTTGAAATTTTGAATCACATTTATTTGCTGATTTTTTAGCAAACCCTAGCTGATTTTTTTTTTCATTTTGAACTTGAAACAGCAATGTCGTCTTCAAATCCAAAGGGAGTAAAAAAAGACCCTGCATGGAAGTATGCAATTCCAGGAAATAAAAAAGGTGAATTGACATGTCATGAATGCAACAAATAGATGACAGGAGGAATAAACAGATTAAAATACCACCTTGCTAGAATCCTTGGGCAAAATGTGGAGGGATGCAAGAATACTACTCCTGAGATCATTAGAGAGATGAAGGCCCTTCTTGCTGAATATGAGCTTAAGAAAGAGGAAAGACAAAAAACAAAAGATGCCCTAACATCAGTGATGAGTGGATCTCAATCCCAATCTGCACCCTCTATGCCCCATGGTGTTGCAAGTCCAAGCTTCCGTGCTCCACATTCATCTTTTGGTGAGAGTCCTGATGGTTCATTTTCTACTGCTAGTCAGGGTCCTTCATCAGGACCAAATTATTTTATTCCACGTAATGTTCCAGGAGCACAACCTTCACTTGAAGGTACGGGTTGGAATAAAGAAAAGCATCAAGAAGCTAGGATGGCTGCTGCAAACTTTTGGTACTACAATAATCTACCTTTCAATGTTGCAAACAGCCCATATTGGGAAGGTTTGGTGAACGCCCTTACAGTTGCAGGAAAGGGGTTTAAGACCCCATCATCTAAAGATTTGAGTGGGCCATTGCTAGAGGAAGCCGTAAAGAATACACGGCTTGTGGTTGATGAGCAAAAAAAATTTTGGCGAAGAAAAGGTTGCAGCATTTTATCTGATGGGTGGACAGATGGACGAAATAGAACTCTCCTTAACTTTTTAGTGGCCTTTAATGGTGGATTGGTGTTTCTAAAATCAATAGATGCCTCCCATGAAGTTAAAAATGCTGAGACTTTATGCAATCTATTAGATGGGGTGGTCCAGGAGGTTGGAGTTGATAATGTTGTCCAAATCATCACGGACAACGCAGCTGCATATGTAGCTGCAGGTAGACTACTTATGGAGAGGTATCCCACAATTGCATGGTCTCCATGTGCTGCACATTGCTTAGACCTATTGCTAGAGGACATTGGGAAGATTTCATGGGTCAAAAGTGTGGTTGAAGATGCAAAAAGTGTTACAAAATTTATCTACAACCATACTTGGGTGCTTTCTTTGATGAGGAAATTTACAAATGGCAAGGACCTTGTGCGACCTGGAGTGACACGATTTGCTAGCCACTTCCTCACATTGCAAAGCATTCTTGGTGCCATTAATCATCTCAAACAAATGTTCGTGTCTGATGCTTGGAAGGAGTCCTCATTTTCCAATAGACCTGAAGGGGAGAGGATTGTTGCCATAGTTTTTGATGAGACATTCATCAAAAATGGAGAGGAGTTGATGGGGGTAAGTAGCAATCACACAAAAATAAATTATACATGATAATCTATTTGCTGTTTTTTTTTTGAGGGGTTAATTTTGTTATGATTTAACATTTGTTTTCATTTTTTTAGGTGACAGAACCTTTGGTGAGGGTTCTTCGTATGGTGGATGGAGATGGCATGCCAATGGGGTTCATCTATGAGGCCATGGATAGGGCCAAAGAGGCCATATCACGTTACTATGGCGGAAACAAAAAGAAATATGAAATCATATGGCGCATCATTGATCGGAGATGGACACACCAACTCCACCAGCCGATCCATGCCTTTGCCTACTTCTTGAATCCGAAGTTCTACTTCTCGGACACATTTAAGGCGGATGAGGAGGTCATGGAAGGTCTTGTCATATGCATTGATAGGATGGTGCCTGATCCTGAGCTGAGAGATAAAGTGCTTGATGAGTTGGAGGTGAGATTTGTTACATCTTATTTATGAATTTGCAATGTTGAGCCTTGACTATCTATGAATTTTCTATATTTGATTTACTTTTTCTTTTATCTATTCAAGGTCTACAAAGGTGCAGAGGGGAGACTCTTTTCCTCCCAACAAGCAATTGAAAGGAGAGGAAAACAACAACCAGGTAAAAAATGAAATTAGAAACTTGATTCTTACATATAGATTGTTTACTTTATTCTTATTTCTTAATACTTATATTTTTTAAACATGTTTTTGTAGATCTATGGTGGGAGAACTATGGTGCTAGCACACCAAATCTTCAAAAGCTAGCCATACGTGTCTTGTCACAGCCATGCAGTGCTTCTGGGTGTGAACGGAATTGGAGTTTATTTGAGAACATTCACACAAAGAAGAGGAATAGGTTGACTCAGCAGCGCCTAAATGATTTAGTTTTTGTTCGATACAACCTTCGCCTTCGAACTAGAAAGGTGGAGGGTGTTTCACACGAGTCCATCGACTTGGATGACATTGATCCATATGGTGAATGGACTATTGATGAACAAAATGATGAGGCTGATGTCTTCCTTACTGATGAGGATCTTGCTGAATTAGAGAGAGCAGCAGCAGAAGAAGAAGCAGCAAGATTGGATGCCATGGAGGACGATGAAGACACATTCGAATATCATGTTTCCCCTTCTCGATCTCCTAGTCCTCGTTTGGATACTATAGCACGGGCACCTTCTAGTTCTAGGCCTCCAAAATTGAGTACCATTGGGAGGGGAAAAAGGAAGATGTAGATTACATGTGGTTGTTAATGTTTTCCTCTTTTTGACATGATTATATGTAAACATTTATAAATTTATGATGCTGTTCTACATTGAAACTATGAGTATTTGATGACTATGAATGATGAAATTTCAATTATTGAGTGTTTGATGATCATATGACATGTGTAATCTTTGAATTATAAGTGTTTGATAATCAAATTAGGCTCTTATGTTCTCTAAATGCATTAATTTGTTCTTGTTTTTTTGTAAAACTACGGTTTTTTTTTTTGCCGAGTCCTAACCGAGTCTTTTCCCGAGTCCGTGCCGAGTCCCGAGTCCGAGTCATATTTTTGGGCTGCCGAGTCCGCGGCGAGTCCGAGTTTTCCAACTATGGTTTGTCTAATATTTTTCATGCATATGAAATGAAATGTTTTCTCTTTTGCAAGATTAGAATGTATTTTGTTTGCAATACTTCATTTGACATTCACACCATGCTTAAACATTCATTAAAATATAGAAATAACTGAAACCTTTGAATCAAGACAAAACACCATATTTCATTCCATTAACTATAAATTTATAGTAGCCAATTTCATGGACAAAATGCATAAAAGTATAACCTCAACCCAGCAAGTAGAGGTAAAATGAATAGCAAGCTTGTGACTACAAATTTGCACTAAGATTTCCACACGCCAAGAGCTGGAATGGTTACCAAGTCACCCACAACACCTACAGCTGTCATGCCCTTTCCTTATATCTCCCATTTGACAGCATTATGTCTGTATGACCATGCCTATCCTTGTTGTTGAGTTCGCTTAGCTTGGATTCCACACCCTTCAACCTCATACGCCTTCCTTAACACATTTTTCTCCACGGAAAAGTCTTTGACCTGCCTTCTACCACTTTATTACATTTGGAAGCTAGGCTAAAATAACACCCTACAGCTCCACACCCCAGTTGTGGTCAAAATGACAAGGATGCCAACATTATTTTAAACTCCATTCATAACTGCTAAAATCCCATGGCTTGCACCTGTCAATAAATTCATCTAGCTAGTAGAAACAATGGTAGCTAGTAAACTTCAAACTCAATCACCTAGACCAAGAAACATCACTCACCCAACATAAAGTGTAAGTCAACCCACTGAATATCATATAGTACCTTCTTGAAAATGTTTTATCTGCTCAAACTAGAGTCATGATTCCCTTCACATCATCTTGGTATAACTCCAGTGTAGACTTCTAGGTGAGCAGCCATATTCCCTGCAGCTTCTTCCATGGCTCACGTTTTCACTTGAAGTGAGTTGCGCTGTCTAGTAAAGATATTTATGAACATATGAAAAACTCGCGACTTACCCCCAATTTCGTCCTTTCTCAATATCACCCAGCTAATGATCAATGGCAGCCAATAAACACCATCTACAGTCACTCCAATACAGTGAAAATCAAATGCCCAACTTACAATATGAGTTGATCAGCCAAAGATCCAATAGTGCCCCTTTTATAATGATTTAAGTACTCAAATAACCCTCTAGATATTCAACGCTCGGCTTAGGAACATTCATACCTAAAATAACTTAATTTCTTGGTGCCAAAACCAAACTCCTACAATTTTGTCTTGCCTAGCAAGACTTCACAAAATTGTAAATCAACCCTTTCGTTTCAAATCGAAAATTCCAATAATGAAGCTTGTGCATAGTTCCTGAGTGAAACCACCTACAAACCAACTAGGAAGGATCTTTTACCTCCACAGTTGATGTCCTTTATGAGGGTTTTCGTCCTCACAAAGCCCTTGGATGAACACAGTTTAACCAGCAATATCCTATTATCAAAATTCTCTAGCATGCCTTGCAAATGAGCTCACAAAGTCTTTTATTTTCTCCTCCAAACCCCACGCCTACCTTGGGAATTTGAAATATTTACTTATTTTTTAAATCCTTATGTCTCCCTCTCATTTTGGATGCCCCCTTTACTTACAACATTAATTTCACTTTTAAATATTTCCTAATATCACCTTGGCATCCACTTATAAAGTCAGCCCTTTAATATTTTAAATAACACTAAGTTAAATATTTAATTTAGCTTTATAACATTAGCATCACATAAATAACCTTCTAATAACAAATAATCACCGAACACTATTAAATGCATAACCCAACAATGTTGGGATGTAACCACTACTGATTGGCAAGGTTAGTGCCGAAATGTTAACTTACTAAAAATAGCCATAACTGACAAAGTGCTCGAAAACACCCCAGAAAGTGTCATCGTGAAGCCTCTGATAACGGTCTAAGATCAAAGCAACACCTAAAAAGGCCACATAGGCTGAACTGCAGGTCTCCAAGACCCGAGGAATTCCCTAATCCCACCACATTAGCCTATGGGAACCAAATAGATAGACTAACGCTCTCCAACTAACTAGGGCTAAAGAGGGAACATTACACTTTCTCCCCAAAACCCGAACCTCAAGTGGAACTTGGAACATGGAACCTTTGAATTCAAGTTCCACTTTCCAGTCCAACCTTGACCTTGGCCTAGTCTTTCCCTTCTCGTCAAACTTTAAACCCCAACAAGGACTTGGAATCGTTCCAAGTCCTTTGTCCCCTCTAGGCTCAACTCCTATGATTCCTTTTGGTCTCAATCCCCTTTTCCTCCTCAGGCCCAACACTTGCCAATTGCCTACCAACTTCTAGTTATAAGTTCACTCCTGGGCTCAACACCCACCGATCTCTTCATGATTTTATGTTTTGACTTCCTTTTCAGGCCTAACACTTGATGCAATGTAGCTTTTAAGTGCTCACTCCCAAGTTCCTCTCCAAACCCAAGACTTGTGGGGCACCTCTGTGGTTTGTGTTTCCAAGTTCCACTTGCCAAGGATGTGATAAAGTGTTTTTCTAAACAAGTTTGGGTGCCAAAACTAAACGCTCAAGGTTTGCTCCTAGCTACCTCGCCATTAATGATGAGCCCTTCCTAGCTACCAAACTTTAATGCCAAACCCATATTTCAATTTGTGGTGCCCATTTTGGATAAGATTCATCCCTAGTCGTGGATCTAACACTACTATAGTGCCATGGGCTATATTTTTACCTTGTTGGGTGTTATTGCTAGGTTTTGTCATCATTTTGATCATTTGATAGTATTGAGGCAGAAGAATAGCTGTAATGTCCCCAAAATTTGGACTAAGTGACTTAATTTTTTAATATTGCCTAGGTCTTAAATCATATTTAAATGGGGGATATTAAATAATTAATAAATGGAATTATAAAGTGACCCATTGAAATATTTATTAATGGGGACATTATAAAGTCACTTATTTGTTGTTCATAAAGTGACTTGAGGAAATATTAAAAATTTGACTTTATAGAGTCACTTTAATTTTTTGAATGGGAAACATACAAAAGAGAAGAAATGAGAGATCATTCGCACTTTTTAACTTTTGAATGCATGACTTTCACTCACGGGAAGAGCACGAACTCCTGGTTCTAGGGTTTGAATACCCTCATTGTCCAGTTTCGGGTGTGAGACATCACCCCTAGTTGGAGAAACGTCTTTGCTATTGAAGAGGATCGATTTCATCTGTTAATGGTCTGATTTATTTGTACACTGCTGGAAAAATCGTGGGATTTATCTGTGTCTGGCGCACCAAGTTCTGGTTCGAGTTGTTTTGAGAGCTGGGCGCATCAATCTTAGGGTCCCTGTGTATACGGTTAGGGAGGCGTTTGAGCAACTAAATCATGTTTGAGCCGTTGGAAGCAAGGACGTGAGTTCTATGTTGGTTTAGAAGCTGCCATGAGGGTCGTCCCAAGTGAAGAAGGCTTGGCAACGTAACTTGGGAATGTTCTGCCGGTTGTTGGGAGCCACCTGATGCTTCTCTTGGTTGGACGGGATTCTTGCACCTTCCATTATCGATTCTCAGCCCTTTGCCTACCTCATCAAGTCTACATTGGAATTTCCAGGTTGGAGTTGAGTAATTTTTGCTTTACATATAGATTCCGGTCTGAAATATGTCATTGCTGTTTGCACCTAGTTGTAGTGTATTCGGAGAATATTTTAATGATGAATCTACTTCTGAGAACCCAGAAATAGTGCTGTTATAAACAGTCAAAGCATTGTAATGTTTCAGTCTGTTAATGATATAGCAGCTTCGGTAGCTCCTTCCAGCTCAGCTCTTTCGTGGAAACATAAATTGAATGATAGCCGTTGGCTATTCAATTTATATTTATTGTTTTGTATTATTTTCATTATGGCCGACATGAGAAAATATGAATTCATCTTGATCACTTATTAGAAGACATTTAATATTTATTAAGGCCGACATTCTTTATGAATATATTTCTGGCCGACATCCTTTGTGTCTTGTAAATAACATTTATCTTGGCCGACCTTATGATATGAGGAGGTGCGACCTCCCTAAGTTGTATATATACAGTGCGAACATCATACAAAGGTACATCATCATACAATGCGAAATACATACAGGGCGAACATCAAGAAAGTGCGATATATCATCTAGTATGAATTATTTGCAAGGACGAATTCATTGCTAGCAGATTGCGAATCATCAAAGTTCAGTTTGCGAATTTGATCAAGAGCTAATAAGTGCGAACTCTTCAAGAGAGAAGTGCAAATTCTTCTAAGTGCAGATTGTGAAGTTAAGTGCAGATCAGAGATCAAGTAAGAGCAGATTATTTGATTATTCTACAGCCATTGCTGGTACTGATATTGGCCTTGTGTGTGGCCTCTTTGTAAAGAGACTTATTGCCAGTTATTCTGAAGATCGCCAGATCTGTGTTCAGTCAATTTTGTATATTGCCAAGTGTGAATTGGCAGGCTGTTATCAGTTATTCCATCTTGCTAGGTGCTGTATATCGGTCTTGTGTTAGACCTCATTGTAATGTGTAAAGTTGCTACTGTTACATCAAATATAAGAGAGATCTTTGTTGCTGGGTTTTTCTCCCTCAAGAGGAGGGTTTTCCCAGGGTATATGCTGTGTTATTTTGTCTGATTTTGAATTATTTTCTATGCTTTTAATCTGTTCACATAAATTTAACACAGTCAGTAGCTCGTTATTATCTTATACACTTGGCATATCAGTGATTGCTAAATTCTGAAGCTTAGTTGCTGCCATTAAGTTTGCACTAGAATGGTCTGGTAAATGCAAACTATTGTAATAAGAACAGTGAACTTTGCAATCTGTTTTGAATGAGAAGTTGGAGTTTGATGACTGCTGCAAATTGCATGTATAATTATCCAACACTATACCCTCATATCGGTTAGTTAGTTGGCATGTTAATTGTTTGACACTTGCTCACAGCTGTAGATACGCATTTGCATAAGGTCATGTGTCTGCTTTTTTTGAAAAGGCAAAAATAAAGCACTTTCATTTTACTTCCATTGCATTGTTAATCCACTTGGCACTCAAATTGAGCTTTCAAAACATCTTGGCGTCAATCTAAAACCAAAGACAGGCAATCAAAGAATTATGTCAGACCCAGGATAGTATTCATGACCGCTGTTTGAACTTATTCCTCGAAGGTTCAGATTAAAAATTTACTGTCAGATGCAGCAAAGAGGTACAGGGATTTCAGAGCTTCTTTAATAGCAATCTTGACAACCTACAACGAGCTCCCTTCATATCAAACAATTACCAAAAATTCCATACTATTCCGGGAAGGCTCTTTACAGTGGTATTAGAGCACAGAGTATCCTGCCAGCCTGTTTGGGTATTGGATTCAATTTTAGTTGCAGTGGTAAGATGAATTTCTCAGAGAGTGAGATGAAGACCTGGCAGGGGTGCATGACAAATTTATTGCAAAGCTTTCAAAAATATGACAAGAATCTTAAAAAATTGTTAGAACATCCTGAGATTTTGGAAACTTCTTTATTAGTTGACAAAAAAAAGGATAATGATTTCCATTCAGTTAAGGGTGATATGGTGGAGGCAGAATCAATCACTATGGGTGAAGGGTATTCAAAACTCTTCATAGGTGATTTGCAGCTCATTATGGATAAACCAGGAGAAGAGAAAAACTTCCTTGATGAATCCGCTTATGATCACATTGCTGCCTCAATAGAGTTACAGATGGGCAACAGGCCGTTATCCAATGATTCAGCTGGGTGGGTTGGTCAGTGCATGGAGCAAACTGAGCTCCCTTGTATTGAGACAATTAATCAAGGTGTGGAGGATATCACTACAGGTGGAATTAGTGCTGATTTAATTCCAAATCAGAATGTGCGCATACAAGACCTTGCAGAAGAAGAGTGTGATGTGACTCAAATAATTCAGGAACAATTTGATGCTTCTTCATGCGAAACAAAAGTTGTTCATACACCCCATAGTCCACACAGTTTGAAGAACCATTTGAAGGCACAAATCAGTGGTGGTATTGGGCACACACTTGGTGGATCAGCCACTAGGGTTATACCTACACATGTAGAGGGAGACGTAGGTGATTCCGTTGGGATTGAACATACATTCTACATCATGGAGGAACATTTTTCAAGGTTATATGAGGCTTCATGCCTTAGAGAGTGGATTGTGGAGACCAAGAGATGGCCTAACAAGAAAATCCTACAGTTTGATAATGTTTGGTATGTTATGGATCCAACACCCTGGAATTGGATGGGAGGAAATTTCATTTCAGCTAGGGATGTGAAAGTAGGAATCAATTTTGTGACAACTATGGTAGCTAGAAGAACACATAACTTTCGGCTGGGCACACCTCTTAAACCGACACTCATGGAGGGGCAGCCTATCCATGAAGAAGATACAAGGTCAAATCAAGGTATGGGTTCTTTGGATGTTACTAGCATTGTTTCATTACCGTTGCATCATATTGGCATGGGATCAAATGGTGGTCATAAGGAGAATTCAGGAATTCTAGCGAGAAGTGACCCAAGTGGATTGGTTAAGTTTGACTTGTCATTTCAAAATAAAGAGGTCATAGCGGTGCATACATACTCTAGGCCCACCATGGAGGAAGTTCATGAGGTAGAAGATTCTACCTGCTACTTTGATGGAGGAGGTGACCATGAGGAAGTTGACTTGGGGAGGCATGATCAAAGTATGTTCCATGAAGACATTGGGTCCTATAAGCCTCATCCTTTGGAGGAGCAATTGAATACGAATGGAGGTGAATCTATGACTGCACTAAATCATTTTGAGCATGTACATAAGGAAATGGCAGATTTGTGTTGGATAACCCTAGGGAAGGGTAAACACTTCGAAGAAGATCTCTACCTCACCCAGTTTCAAAGGCTTCAAAAGGCCGTGGCAATGATGAAGGATAACTACTTGCATCTACTTGCGGATAGAGATCATCTATTCAAAATGTGCGAGATATATGCGAGTGCTTTGAGAAGGGAGGAAGATATAGTGGATGAGCTCACACACACATCAAAAATTCAAACTTCTATGGATGCCACACTCAAGGAAGGAAAATGCAACATGAAGAGGGAAAAGAGTGGAGTCATGGAGGAGGAGCTTGAAGCATCCTATAACGTGGTCATGGAGATCAAAGGGATGGACACACATGAGGATTCAGCTTGCAGCTATGGGATTGAATTCATGACACATAACACTCATGATTTCTCACAGAAGTCATGCCTTGGACCTGCCCTAGTTGATGGTCACCCAATCATGGAGGGAGAGAAGATTAGGGATTACCCATACATCACTCAAGAGCATAAGGTAAGGCCTGATTTTCTAGGTTGCAACAGCAGTCCTGACATAACAGCAAAAGGGATCAGCCCTAAGGTTTGTGATTGTGGATCTGCCTTGGATGGAGAACATGCAACAGCAATAAGGGAGAGGTTTGAGAATAGTAAAAGAACTACAAAAAGGTATGGCAAGAATTCTGATTTTATTTGGGTCAGCAGTTGTTCATTCTTGCAGGATCATATGTTGGCAACCCTTACACATGAAAATGGAATTAGGAAGATCTCTCCTATTGTTGGCTTTCACTTGGGACACAAGTATGAGGACTTGTTTGTATGTCCAAGACTCGAAGGGACCAAGTTAGTTTGGCGTAACATGGCAGGGGAAAAAAGAATTCGAAGCATGTGGACTGAGCATTGCATGATGGCCAATCTGGTGGAGCAAACAGAGTTAAGGTATGATACAGACATTTCAGTTTGTGTACCTAATTTACATCATGAGTTGCCCTTGTTTGAGAGCCCCTTGAATGTTCAAGTGTTAGAGGAGATTGGGATGATAGAGTATACACTTAGTGGATCAGCCACTAGTGTTATGTCTTCGTATGGAGAGAGAACCATAAGTGATTCAGTTGATGGACTCTTGATCATTCTTGGAGGAGATGAAGGGTTGGGTGGTGGTATGAGGCAACCCAATCCTCTTGTTGCTCTTTTGGTAGTTCGGGAGGCTTCTTTTTTTCAAAGTTTGGGGATGCATACCATTGAGTGGCCTATTAGAGAATTACAGCTGGTTGGTGATAATGATTATGTGGAGGACATTCCTAGTGGGCCACCCACTCAAGGGTTGTCTTTGATGAGTGTCGATGACATATATGCTACACCTTTGGGTTTTTCACCTAATTCTCATGGGAAAACAGTGACTTATTTGTTGATTGGTGACTTCACATTCATAGATTCATCATGGTTTAGGGACTGCCCTAGTTGGATTCACATTGCATTTTCTAACTCTTCATGCTCTACACCAGCTATTCAGTTTATTGGGAGTGTGTGGAGGCATGTTTATTTAATGGGCATTGAATATTTGATGGATTTCCTCAATATGTATGGGTATGTTGACACCTATGATTTCATTCTTGTTGTTGGCATGAGTTACACCAGTGGTATTTGGTGGCATAGTGAGTTGATCTATGTACACATGGGAGGTTTGAGCACCAGGCTCCACTTCGGTACCTTGGAGATTGACATTGGTCAGTTTTATCAGAAGAAGGTGGGTTTTCCTAGGACTTGCACATTGGATATTGGTTTTGATCTAGCTTCTTCTGAGGAGGATGTTGACATTCATGATGATACCCTTCTTAATCCTGAAGAACCAACTCCTTCAGTTGTGAGTTGTGAGCCTTCTTCTGATGACAATTGTACTAGATGGGATACACATGACTGCTCTGGTATTCCATTGGCACAGGCAGGAGAGTTTCACTCCGGTTGCATTATGACGTGTACTCCCCAGTTTTCGTTCAGCCCACCTGTACAGTATCTGATGATGACATGGATGACACAGAGAGATGGGTTGAATAAGGGACGTGTTGATTCACTCTGGTATGGCATACTTCAGATTCCAGATGATGAGTCCAAGTTTGATAGGACTCTCACTTTCTTTTCCCCAGTTGAATGTTTCCAGCAACAGGAGTTTGAGACTCGGTTTGGATGGACTCTTGGGGTTATCAGAGTGGTGCAGCGGAAGTCAGTTGGTGTTGAGATTGATGGACTTCCTATTTGTTTATGGATTGTGTGTTTGCGTGAGGGTCATCACCCCAGTTCGGGGATGGCAGAGTTCACTGATCAGCAGATGATAGAGATCCCTGTGCACAATTTATATATAGGTGAATTTCAGATTTGGGATCCAAGAGTTTACTTGTTGGGCAGTTGGTTTCACAGAATGGTAGGGCTTGACCATATCAAGAGTTACAACTGTATACAGGGGTTGCTGGTTAGAGTTCTTTCCAGGATCATTTTGGATCCAAGCGGTTGGTGGACAGACACATATGGTTTGCCATTCAGATATCGGATGCTATGGTAGTGGGGCTGAATTATCGTTGTGGATCGCTTGAGGACAAGCAATATTCAGGAAGGGAGGACTGTAATGTCCCCAAAATTTGGACTAAGTGTCTTAATTTTTTAATATTGCCTAGGTCTTAAATCATATTTAAATGGGGGATATTAAATAATTAATAAATGGAATTATAAAGTGACCCATTGAAATATTTATTAATGGGGACATTATAAAGTCACTTATTTGTTGTTCATAAAGTGACTTGAGGAAATATTAAAAATTTGACTTTATAGAGTCACTTTAATTTTTTGAATGGGAAACATACAAAAGAGAAGAAATGAGAGATCATTCGCACTTTTCAACTTTTGAATGCATGACTTTCACTCACGGGAAGAGCACGAACTCCTAGTTCTAGGGTTTGAATACCCTCATTTTCCAGTTTCGGGGGTGTGAGATATCACCCCTAGTTGGAGAAACGTATTTGCTATTGAAGAGGATCGATTTCATCTGTTAATGGTCTGATTTATTTGTACATTGCTGGAAAAATCGTGGGATTTATCTGTGTCCGGCGCACAAAGTTCTGGTTCGAGTTGTTTTGAGAGCTGGGCGCATCAATCTTAGGGTCCCTGTGTATTGATTGGAAGTTGAGGAACACGGTTAGGGAGGCGTTTGAGCAACTGAATCATGTTTGAGCCGTTGGAAGCAAGGACGTGAGTTCTATGTTGGTTTAGAAGCTGCCATGAGGGTCGTCCCAGGTGAAGAAGGCTTGGCAACGTAACTTGGGAATGTTCTGTCGGTTGTTGGGAGCCACCTGATGCTTCTCTTGGTTGGACGGGATTCTTGCACCTTCCATTATCGATTCTCAGCCCTTTGCCTACCTCATCAAGTCTACGTTGGAATTTCCAGGTTGGAGTTGAGTAATTTTTGCTTTACATATAGATTCCGGTCTGAAATATGTCGTTGCTGTTTGCACCTAGTTGTAGTGTATTCGGAGAATATTTTAATGATGAATCTACTTCTGAGAACCCAGAAATAGTGCTGCTATAAACAGTCACAGCATTGTAATGTTTCAGTCAGTAGCTCGTTATTATCTTATACACTTGGCATATCAGTGGTTGCTAAATTCTGAAGCTTAGTTGTTGCCATTAAGTTTGCACTAGAATGGTCTGGTAAATGCAAACTATTGTAATAAGAACAGTGAACTTTGCAATCTGTTTTGAATGAGAAGTTGGAGTTTGATGACTGCTGCAAATTGCATGTATAATTATCCAACACTGTACCCTCATATCAGTTAGTTAGTTGGCATGTTAATTGTTTGACACTTGCTCACAGCTGTAGATACGCATTTGCATAAGAAGGTCATGTGTCTGCTTTTTTTGAAAAGGCAAAAATAAAGCACTTTCATTTTACTTCCATTGCATTGTTAATCCACTTGGCACTCAAATTGAGCTTTCAAAACATCTTGGCGTCAATCTAAAACCAAAGACAGGCAATCAGAGAATTATGTCAGACCCAGGACAGTATTCATGACCGCTGTTTGAACTTATTCCTCGAAGGTTCAGATTAAAAATTTACTGTCAGATGCAGCAAAGAGGTACAGGGATTTCAGAGCTTCTTTAATAGCAATCTTGACAACCTACAACGAGCTCCCTTCATATCAAACAATTACCAAAAATTCCATACTATTCCGGGAAGGCTCTTTACAATAGCAGAGGAACAATCCAAAAAGGAAGAAATACACAAAAAATCAATTTCAAAGCAGCTATAAGGAGGCGAGGACAATGTCAGACCATTAAAAGGTTATTGTAGGCTTATTATTCAATTTAATGTCTCCATTAATGTATGGACAGATTCAAAAAACATACCAATTTTGAATCTTCTCTTCAACACATTTGTTGTTGTGAATGTAATGAAATGATAATTGATATTTGATATTTGTTATTCTATATTTACAAAAGGAGAGGAATACTCTTTATATAGAAAATTACACGATGATGTTTCTAAAAAGAAACCATTGTTAACTAAAGCAAATAACTGAAAGATGCTAAAACGAACTAAAGCATAAACAAAAGTTACTAAAAGCTAACTAAGTTAACTAAAAGTAAACTAACGACTAACTAAAAGTAAACTAACGACTAACTAAAGTTAAGATGAACATTAAATATTACAATTAATACTTTAATACCCTCCCTTAATGATCATCCTACAAACATAAACTAAGTCTACCCATATTCTGATGGAGTTCTGTAATGTCCCCATTTTTAGCACTACACTTTCCAGTGATTGTTAGCCTATTCCCGGATGCCTGTAGGCTAGTCAGAGGCAGAATTAGGGTTTCCACTTCTAAAGAGGTTTTCAGGTCTTGCATGCGAGAGTTTCTAACACATGTCTGGTGGTGCTTTCCGGGTTTTTGGAGAGCTTTGCGATGGGGTAACATGCATGACAAGATATTGACTTGCATTCTCGGTTGCTTTTGGAGGCTTGCATGTTGGAGTTTTTCAGTTTGGATTCTGGATTCCTTCTGGGTTTTCAGAGTGTTTCGCGGTGGTGTGACATGCAATGGAATCAGAGAACTTTTCCGGACTTATTATTTTTAGTAAGTTGCAACGGCTGCTCAAAATGTGGAGAAAATGAGTTTGGAACAACTTACTATTTTTAGCAATATGCTATTTTTAGTAAGTTCTATTTTTGGAAGTGCTATTTTTAGCAACAGTTTAGTAGTTCAGTGCAACGACTATTTCTGGCAGGTCAGCTTGAGCAGTGGTCTCCAGCATTTGAGGTGATTATTCTGGCAAGTTTGATATTTGATGAAAATAATGTTTTAAGTGAAAAAATATTTGGCTAAGGCATGGAAGACGATTTTGGAGAGATAAGTGATTTTTATAATATTTATTAATTAAACATTTTGGAGGCTTTATTTGGAAGATTATAATGTTTTAAGTGAAATATTAACTTAGGCAAAATGGACGCCTAGTTTGGAGGAATATTTGCAAATTATAAAGTATTTCACTTAAATATACTTATGAAATATTTGCATTTTGATAAAGTATTATTCCTCATGTGTTTTCGACGCCTAAAGTCAAGGAGGAAAGGGTTGGAATTTAAATGAAATGCAAATACAAATTGGGCACTCAAATGAGAGGGAAATGAAATTGAATTTGAAGACAGAAGGCTATAAATAATAGTGTTGGGCTCTTTGTTTAGGATCCATTGCTTATCATAACAAAATGCTGCTAAAATTATTTCAGAACCCTTGCTTCGAGGAATGCATACCTCCTAGCCTATATCAGTTTCGTACTTGAGAGATAGTGCCTAGCTGGTTTGAGACTGCTTCTTCATTCAGAGGTTGCAGATAGAGCTTCACAAAGATGGCTTCATTTGATATTTGCTGATTTTGGAGAGTTTTTATCAGTTCTGGTGATGTTGGTGTGGTGCTTGGCTAAAGCACATTTTCGATCATAGCTCCTTGCTCGAATTTTTGTTGGTTCTGGGTATTGGCCCATTGTTCAAGTCTACCTTGGGCACCCCTTCTAGCTAAGTTTCAAATTTTAATATGCAGATTTGGATTTTATATTGCAGAAGTCGCCCTTCTTAAGGCTGTACCACTTCATCTTGCCTGGCAAGTGTTTAGATAATTCATAGAGTTGTTGTTGCAGCTATTTCTTGGTTTGTACTTGGTCGCCCTTCTCATATGCTTCATTTGCACTTGTTTTGACATCGTTTGGAGAAGTATTGGCGAAGTTACGAGCATAAAGGTGAAATCTGTACTTGCTGGTTTGAGTTTTCAGTTTGCTGCAAATTTATATCAGACCTGTTATTTCAGTCATTTTGGCCATATTTCATATGTTGGATGTCTAGTACTTGTTAGGAGATTATGCTCTAACCATTTGGTGATCATAGAACATCTATATCTCATTGCTTTTGCAGATTATACCTCATATTGTAATGCTGAATCAGTAGTACTGATCAGCTCTTTATATTTCTGCAACTTACATTTTGTATTCCCACTTTTGGTGGAAGAGGCTGGCCACACCGCCTATTTTACTTATTTGCAAAATCATATTCCCACGGCCGTGGAAGAGAGTGGCCATTGCTCAGTCTTCATTGTACTGCATTTAGATCCTCTTCACCATATGTTAGCACCTCACCCATCTTGGGTCTTGAGTGCACATCCTTGGTGTTGAGTTACTTTCTTGCATTACATCTTAATCAATAGATTCTCCGCCATATGATAGCGCCTTACCCACCTTGGGTTTGGAGTGCACATGCTTGGTGTCGAGTTTTCTTTCCAGCATTGTATTTCTTTCATAGTACCTCCGCCATATGGTAGCGCCATTCCCACTTTGGGTTGGAGAGCACATTCTCGGCGTTGAGCTTCTTTCAGCATTGTAATACTTTCAAGTTGGTATTGACGACCCTCTTGCCATATGACAGCATCATTCTCATCTCAAGATTGAGTGCGCATTCTTGGCGAAGAGTTACTTTCCAATTGCTGGTTTTGGTTTAAGCTAACCTTAACGGGCGCTTATTGTGCTGGTGTGCTCATTCAAAAATTGAAAAAAATTGGCCGGCACATTACAAGTTTTGGACATGAATGCATAGAATGCAGACTCCTACTCAGTATACTCTGCCACTTGAGCACTTTTCTGAGACTCTTCCCAGTTGGACTTCTAATCAGCCAACTGCTTTCTGCAATACTTCTGAATATGACCAATCTTCCCATAGTAATGGGAAGTAATAAACTTCTTGGAGCTTTCCTCTGAATTGCCTCATCCTTTTTACTAAATGGACTTTCCTTTGCCATCTTTGGCAGTAAATGCTTGTTCAACAATGGAAGACTCACTGCTGCTCCCAAATTGCTTCCTCCACCTATCCTGTTGCAAGAGCTTGTTGTTCAGCTCATCAAACTTCAAATCAACATTGGCGGATGTAATGTTGAGCATTTTGATGAAGTGCTCAAACGATTGTGGCAAGATTTTTAGCATAATGACCACCATATCCTCTTCCTCCATCTTGCAACCAATAGCCTCCAACTAATAGTGAATGACTTTGATCTTCGTGAGATGATCTTGCAAAGATAATCTATCATCCATCTGTAACAACCTATCTCTTGCATAAATTAAAAAATTTCAAATTCCACTTCAATTATATAAAGATAACAAGTAACAAAGGCAATACAATAAAAAATTTCCTTTCTTTATTGATAAATGTATACAAATTACAATATATTTCCACATGAATTTCATTCTCATTGCAAATATAAATCAGATTTCAAAAGTAATACAGTTACATACATAGCTCGTAAGCTTTTGCACAAATAGAAGTAAGAAGGTCCAGGAGTCCTTCCTTTCAAATCTTGGTACATCAGCCGCTTGTTATGGAGGAGAAACATCACTCGAGCGCTTTTCCGCCAACCACGGACTTATAATGCGGTCCCCCGCACACCTATCGTTAGATAGATGGCCGTCCCTTCGAAGAAGAGATTGGTAGGGTATCCTTTAACGATTACCAACTGAGCATAGTGTTGTGTCCTACACAACTAGAACTTTGCTATTTCACAATCTCGAACCAGTACTAGGATCACAATGAACTGACGGTGTAGTCTCAACTATCTCACACCTAAGTGGATTTCGTACCTTTCACTACTTTGGCCAAAGTATTCTCATTCAGTACTTTGAATGAAGGTCATCTATCATAAACACTACTCAGGGCCAGTTTGACTTAAGGCTATCTTACTCTATGAGTAGGCTGTGTCCTTCAATGGGTTCAGTTTACCCCAGACTTCCTACCTCAAACAGTCTACTAAGAAATGAGCCAATCAAAAAGCGTCTTATATCCTAACTCCTTATTTAGGAAATCTTTATCCTAGGAGTGATAGCTTGTCACCGTTAACCTAATAACATAAGCTAGAGACCATACTTGGTTTTGACATCATTTCATTCCTAGTAGATATTAATTTCTCTACGTATTCTTCATATACAGAGATCATACAGGAATGCAAAATTCAATCAATTGCATACTAAACCCTTCTTTAAAATCTTTCCCCATTATTTCCCTATAATGCAAATTAAGTAAAACTATACCCTTAAGCTCCTTAAACATTTGAATTCCTTTTCTTTTATCCTTAAATCCTTCATTCATTCTACCATTAAAATGCATTGAATTCCCTTATGCGTTTACCCTTAATTGTAATGATTTCCCTTATTCATTTGCCCTTTAAATACAATGACATTCCTCACACATTTGCCCTTAAATGCAATGAAATTTTATCAAGACATTTCTAATTCTCCATGAACTAATTACAATCATCAAACACAAGAATAAGACAAAGCAGCATTTCAAACAAGAATTATAAAATAGATATCATGCCTGATATTTTAAGCTCTTTCTTCCAGCACTGCTCTTCTTGACACTCCTTTAGCAACTTCCAGAATTCCAAATGGAGATGCTGCTTTGCAAGTTTCTCAAGCTGTGATGATCTCTTCAAGTTTCTCTTCACTAAATGCACTCCTCTAATAGAATTTACCTCAGTTTTGGAATCACTCTTCTCAAAGTTTAAAAGGGATTTAGCACAGTCAACTGACAATGGCTGATAAAAGCTTCTAATTTCACACACTCAACAAAATGGTAAAATGCAGCAACAGAGAATAACACGGCAACTAAGATAATGAATAATGGAGCTCTCAAATTCGCAAGAAACAAATTGCTCAAAGTTATCCAACAATGAATGGCTGGGCAAGTATTTATAGGCCCGAAATTGCAACAATTTCCTTCTTTGTGAGCATGTAGAATGACAACAAGGCGCCCAAACTTAGTCAAATGCTACATGGCAAGCATATAAACCCTATATCATCACAAAAGGAAGTGAATCGACCCTCTTGGAGCCAGCATTATCAAAATAATTCAACTTAAAGCTCAAAAATCGCCACCTACAGGAAAAACGTCCCTACTTGGCGCATGAAAACGTGTGACTCAAGTTTGCTGCGATTTTGTCAAGTTTTTGCTTGCTACAGCACACATTATCTGGCTAGCGTTTCCTCTTCTCCAGCGCTGAAACTTTCCTCCATTTTTTTTGCTGCATTCAAGCTTTCTTCCATTCACAGGAAAAACTCTCAGCTATATTTTGGTTTATTTTCAAATGTTTACACCAAAATATTTGATTCATATTTATTTTTCCTTATGTTTAGAAAAAGGTCCGATACTTTATGAAGTCTTTATGTTTTCCCCAAAAACTAGCGACTATCTTCTTCAATGGTCCGCTTCAATTAACTTGCTCATGTTAAAAGATTTGAATCTTTTAACTTTATCACCTTTGAGTTTAATATTTGTTCTTTTAAATATTTACAAATATTTTCACTTTGGAGTTTATAAATATTTTTACTTTTTAAATATTTAATCATATATAATTACTCCAAGTAAGTTTTAAAATATTAAAATGTAATTCCCTTATTTACTTTATTATATAATATTATTATAGTCCTTTTAAATATATTAAACATATAAATATTTAAATACCCGAGTATTTTAAATATATATATTTTAATATAATTATAATAATATTATATATAATATTTAATATATAATTACATATATAAAAATATATATTTAACAAATATATCAATATATTGTGAGCCAGTCAGCAACCCGATATATATAAATAAATATATATATATATATATATTTTTACGTAGTCACCAGGCACTAATAATATAATATTATTAATATCCATATAATCGTAAAACCACAAATAGATACATAGATAAACATCACTTATAAATGCATATAGAAGTAAACATGACTCCTAATGCAAACACATAAGCCTATGGACGACTTATCTATTACCCACACAAATTGACTAAGCTTACTCAGTCTAAGGAACGTGTGTGTATGCTTAGATGGTTCTCGTTACTGTTTACCCAACCAAGCTCCTCCCCGAGTGATATCTCTCCTCTGCCTGGAGGAATGATCCTCTTTCCTGCAAATCATGACATGACAATGGAAGTCATATGCTCAAAACAAAGCAGTATACATAAAACATCTCAAAAGTTAGAATAAACATTATTCCATAACTTACATGCAACATTTATTCAAGAATTACATCAATAGAAGTATCAGACAAATGAGACAATCATTTAAATAGGTCACATTCATTCGATAACAAGAACAACATGTTTTATTCATCTAAAAGATTCAATCATTACAATGCATTTCCCTATGCAGTAGTAGCTATACAATCGGGGTGTAACACCATCACAATGGAAAACGGCATATTCTTCACAAAGAAAGCCACGCCCTTGTCTGAGGTCTCATGGAGATCTTTCAAATGCTTCCATATCTTTGCAGCAGACTTACCAAATGGTATTTCTGATAACATTTCATCAATGGCAGATAATTTTAGAAGCATAATTGTCTCCCTATTACCTCCATCATACTTGTCTTGTTCCTTCCTCGCAGTGTCGAGACGAAGTTTTTTACCTAGAACAAGTGCATCTAGACACTGGTACTCAAATATGGTAAGCATCCTCTGCTTCAATGTGTTGTAATTATTTCTATTGAACCTCTGCATACTTTCCAACATTACATTGGTCAAAGTAGCCATCCCTCCCGTTTTCCAAAATCCCGAAAAACGAGGTAAAGTCTGTGATCAGTTGACACAAAACACTGGACAATTAGCTAGCACAATTCCCATGATTTTTAAAAAATCCTCCAAAATAGAAGCTCAAAAACAAGAAGATTTTCCAGAAAAAAAACCTTCAAAAAATCTAAAAAGCAAGATTTTTTCAAAAAAAACCTTCAAAAACTCAAAAAAGTAAGATTTTTCAAAAAAAATCTTCAAAAAACTCTTGAAAAAGCAAGATTTTTTCAAGAAAAAACCTTCAAAAAACTTTGATGATCTGCAAAAATTTTATAGCAAAATTTTCAGAAACTCTTAAAAAATTCTCATAAATTCTCCGGCATAGTGAAATTCTTTTTTCAATTAAAAAATTTCCCAAAAAAAACTTTGAATAGAAGGGCAAGTTTTTTTTCAGGAAAAAATCTTCAAACATAGAAACTACGAACTCCTCCTCAATCGCACGCCAACAACAATCTTGGCAGACCTGTGAACAGCAAAAACTTTTCAACAAAGAATTTTGAAAACCCTAGTACAAAACTGTCACAAAATTGCGATTTCATAGACCCACAAACTGAAAGTAGGTCACCCACGAATTTTTAAGAAAATCACCCAAAAAGAAGGCGCAGATCCTCCAAAACTAATAGAAAATCGTGCTCAGAAAGAAGATGCCCTCGTGTTTCAAAACATGACTTGCGACAATGAAAATATCCGCCCTCGAATAGGTCAAAACAAAACCACAAGCTCAAAAAAAAATCGCGATGAAAAGAGTCGTCATTTCTTCAAAACAATGGCTACAATTTTCTCCTTAAAAAATCTACGATTTCTCTTGAAAATAGGTCCACAAAAATCAGAAACGACACTGTGAATTTTCTGAAAACCTTTACACAATTTTGCAAACAGAAAAAAAAAAACATTGCGAACCTCAGAAAAACCACCACGAAAATCCTCAAAAAATGTCGTGATTTCCTTTTGAAACCTCTGAAATTTTTGCTAAAACCAAAAAACACAATTTACTTCTGAAAAAATCTACGATTCTTCTGAAAACAGATCCAAAAACCCTTCAAAAAGGATAGCATGAACAAATCCGCGATTTTTCAAAAATAAACCCTTCGAAAATCGGCTCACAAAATTCCTTCAAAAAATTCCTCGTTTTTTATTTTTTTTAAAATTGGCTAAAAAACTTCAAGAATTTTATAAAAAGTCGTCAAAAACTTTCGAAATAATTTTTCACTTTTCGGGATAACCATTAACACTCGATTTTTAAAAAAAAACAAGTAAAAACATCTAAGAATTTTTTTTTTAAATTCCTTAGGAAAACAACGAATTTTTATTACTAAAAAAATGTCAAAAAAATTTGAGCCTAACCTCTGATACTATGAAATGATAATTGATATTTGATATTCGTTATTCTATATTTACAAAAGGAGAGGAATACTCCTTATAGAGAAAATTACAAGATGATGTTTCTAAAAAGAAACCATCGTTAACTAAAGCAAATTAAAGCAAATAACTGAAAGATGCTAAAACGAACTAAAGCATAAACAAAAGTTACTAAAAGTAAACTAACGACTAACTAAAGCTAAGATGACCATTAAATATTACAATTAATAATTTAATATGTAACACTATTTGATGAATATGACAAGATTCTAAACTTGTTACATTTCTCGTAATAGATCATTTCATGTTTGCATATGAATTTGAGCAGTTCATTGACAGATAACTATGTAAAACTAATAATAATACATATTGATGCATTTGAATGCCTAGATCAGTTGTTGTTTGGCATTTTCCCTTGAAATTATCTTCTTGTTAGTTGTGACTCTATACCCCTCAAATTGGCACCGGTCTCCTATGTACTTGTTCTAGTCACGCAAAACCAAACAATATTTGGAGTTGTATCAAGCTAGTAGGGTAACTAGTTGCTCTCATGCTCAGTGACAACATTTGGAGTTATATCAATAGTTTGGGTTTAGTTACCATTGTTTCTAATTAATTGTTTTATTTACACAAACCTCTATGAATACCCTCCTAAGTTTAAGCTGAGCTCGAAGCATAGGAGAACCCACTTGTTGATGTGATTTTTGTGACCTCACCAACCAGGTAGAACAAAGTTTCCAAATGGATCCCCTATTCTCTCTTGAACAAAGTATTCGACGTGCTAAGATTGCGAGTGAGATTACGCCTTCAACTCCAAGGTTCTTTAAATGCGAATAGGCTCAGTTTGGTTGATGTGTGTATGCTGTGTACTCACGAGGGGACTTACGTAGTTGTTCACGAGGTGTGTAGTGGCAACCAATGCGTGCTTTTGAAGGGGATTTATGCGTGAATGATTCAGCTTTATGATGCAAATTTCCTAAAACTAATCAAGATTATGCGGAATTGAATGGTTGCAGAGATTTCTAAAGTCTAACTTCTAATCTAAATGCAAATGGATATTACGCTCAATCTAAATGAATTTCGACAAACATTGTTTAGCCTCCTGTTAGACAGCGTCAACAAGGTAAGTGCAATCTTCAGAGGGTGAAAATGATGTTCAAATCACGATTCGATAGAGCAACTACCATCACCACGATGCATAACCACCTATGAACCTTGATTGAAGTTAAGTACTGAAAGTCCAGTTGACCACACAAGACGGACTTACCATCAGCAAGAACGTTAGTGGTATGGATAAAAGAAATTCACTTATATCAAGCATAAACATCCATATCTAACTACAAGCATGAAGTTAAGTTCCTAATTGAAGTCAAAGGGAATAAGAAACCTCACGAACTATTCCAAACAAAGTTGAAATTCACCATCAATGAAAAGCTTTATTGAGAATAATCTTTTGTGACAATCTCTTACAAAATTCTCTAAGGGAGAATTCCCCTTTCTCTTCAACAATGCAAATGAAAAACTAATCTAACTTAAAAGCTTCTACTCTCTATTCTGCTTCAACAATTGCTCTCTATTCTCTGATTCTATGACTACTAGAGTACAAATGAGGGGGACTCCCCCTTATATAGCTGGCCTGTTTGAACAGACGGCCCAGATCAAATTACAACGGAGGGCTCAGATTGAGCCACCTCAGCCCTAGACGAGATTGCCCTAAAAACCGCCAGAAGGTGGAGGAGTGGCGTCATAAATGCTCCTAAAAATAGCAGATTCCTCCTTTGACCAGTATGAGCAATTAATGCCCACTATCCTTCTAGAAGATTCTCGTCCATGACCCGGATTCCTTTGCTCTTTTCTCTGACCGCGTACGCTATGAATCGTGCCAACACTGCGTCGACCTCTTCTTCAGAAATTGATGGAGTGAGATTAAGCTGATACTCCAAGATGGCCACCATCTGCTCATGTTTCTCGCAAGATTTTCCCCAAGTCTCGATGGAATCCTGTGTGCTCTGAATGATCGTTGAAAACGTGGAGATGTTTTCAAAATCCAGCTGGGAAAATGTTCTCATCTCAGAAAAGAATGGCTGCAATTTTGCCCTTAGTCCTTCTGCATCTACCTCCTCATTAGTAAGCCTTCTTGCAAATACCGACTCTAAAGTGTTGAGAATACTCTCACGAATATTCCTCATGGCCTTTCTGATCCTGGAAGACTCTATTGCTGCAGTATCAAAGAAACTCTTGCCTGTGAACGCTGCCGAATGCCATCCACGGAAGTCATATCTGTCACCAGCCTGAATTACTCCCTCATTCACGAGAGTTTGCGTGGGAACACGCATCAAAACAGCAAGGCGTGGGATAGTATTGTCCTGGAAGATGTGGGTATCCCCCCAAGCCTGCTCAACATCATCTAAACGTGAAAGAATACTGGAAGCATTTTGGAATGCCGAGGCGAGATCTTCCATGAACTTTTCAGCCTCAACACGTACACCACTCACCCACTTATCTCCTTCTCGCACAGCCCTCTTTACTTCCTCCAAGCCGCTGATCGGCTCACGTGGCACCTCCGGTGGAAGCTCCGCTGCTGGATTACCTTGAGCAACAGGATGTGCGAGATTTTGCACATACTCAACCAACGCTCGGTGCTCTTTCTTCAACCTTTTATACTTTCCTTCTTTCTTTACCAGCCTATCTTTTAATGCCTGAAACGAACCTTCAGCTTCTTCCACCACTTGCGCTCCTGAAGGGCGTCCCAACTCAACTGTGGTGATTGTGTACTTCTCCGGCATTGCGTCACTCAAATCGTGATCTTCTCTTGGGGCAGCGATGTGAAGGCTACGGGAACCTGCCTCATTTGTTTCCATCCTTGTATATTTTCTCGCCCTCTTCCGCTTTGGCGACTTGCTTGTCCTATTCAAGAGTGCTTCCATTTCAAGTGCTAGGCCGGCGTCATCATCTTGATCCCTCCTGATTGCCTGTGAAAGCCAATTTCGTTGAATATCATAAACAATCAGAGGCTGCTCCTCAGTTGCTTCCACTTCTCGAACTTCTTCCCGAGCAGTATTTGTTGGAGGCTCAATTATCTCGACCTCTTGATCACTTCCCTCACGAGTCCCAGCATCCTCTTCTCCGAAGGAAAAGTCAAAGTGGGTTTCCGTGTCTGATTCTTCCCCTTCATCCCGCTTATTGGCAGCTTCAGGATCGTTCACACTTTGAGTATCAACTTCTCTCAGCATTGGCTGGTTAACTTCTCCATCCTCTAGCTCTTCATTCCCTTTTGCTCTCTGACTCGCAAATAAGGATACTTCACGTACACTGGAAGCGTGAGACACCAACTGAGTTGAGGACGTGTCGTCCGATCCCTGAGGTTCTGGCTGAACGGGCTCTGGCTGAACGGGCTCCCTTCTTTTTGGTTCCGGACCTCGTGTGAGCTGCTTCTTCCTTTTTGCTACCACTGGTGGCTTTCCATCACCCATGAGGTCATACGTGAGGGCGACTGACCTCCTTCTTAATCTGTTGACACGCTCATCCACCCATGCCCTAGTGAATGTCATGACTGGGATAGACAGAGTGTCTAGATCCACAATCTCTGGTTCGGCCCAATCTACTGGTGGCATCGGAGCGTTCTTTACCGTTTCATAATCTGGATGGGTGATTCTAGTATCCTCCTCAAGTTGATCTGGCACCTTAATCACCTCACACTCTCTGATTAGCTTCAGGGGGAGCCTTGAAAACATCCTTCTCCTGATTTCGCCCTCGCTTGCCGCATTTGCCCAAAAGTCCTCCAGGTGAGCCTTATGTTTAAATTCTTCTCCTTGCACCGTCCCAATCATTCCCTTAGGATCAAAACTCTGTCGGCCCGTGTGAAGAGTCAGCTTGTAAAACTTTAGCTCATCCTCGGCCTCCTTGGCTGCTTGTAAGGTTGGGCATTCCTCGAGTGAATTTCCCAACACAATGGGAAAATGCAGACCTCCCTTCTTCTTTCGCCTTATAATCTTGTCGTAGGCCACCAGTTGCCTAGACAACTCGAGTAGGATCATTCTGTTGGTAGGGTACCTAGGTAGTTTGTACACATAGGAATCGTACCCCGGCAGCCTTAAATAGGTAAATTTTGGGAACTGGACGAACCAACACCCATACTCCTCGATCAGCATCTGAGCCTCCTCGGATAACCTCTGCTGTAGCCTTTGCTGAAGTGTTCTCGTGATGTACATGGTAAAGGCGTCATTCACTCTTCGAAAGTCATCAGTGTGAGTAAGATGCAACTGCCTGCACGACTGGTGAATCTTAAACTGATTGTAGCCGCAGCCAATCGGCTCCTGGTACGCCAATCCCCTGTACTTGGTCATTCGAGCCAACATATAGATGACGTATGAGCTCATATAAAATGTTTTTGTTCTTCTGAGGTTCCGGAACTGCTCATCGATGTTGTCACTTATCATCTTCGCCCAGTTCACTTGCTTGTCCCCTTCGAGCACCACACTGATGTAAAAGAACATCCATGGCTCGAAAATGAAAGACTGTGGGCTACCATTGACCCTGCTGAGCAACATAATGATGTCGCAATATTCCTGCTTCAGCTCCTCTGATATTATTTGTTTCGGTAGCCTGGCAGCCGGTGGCTTTGGCTTGCGCATCCATGTGGTGTTTATTCTCTTCATGCACTTCTCGAAGGTTGTGGCGTACATCTTATCCGCCTTGGCCTTGGACTTATACATCATGTTGTCCGTGGCAAGGATTCCAAATGCCTCGCCGATTGCATCTGGAGCGAGATTGGCCATGATCAAACCACCAGGAGAGGTGATAGTCCGATCCTCAGTATTATAGCAGTTGGCGCACTCGAGGATTAACTCAGGACAACGGACTGCCGGTTGGAAGCCTGCTGCATTGTACAACCCACTCTTCACGATATTCTGTGATGCATCTGTTGGAAGGTTGCCGCCTTGCCCGTACATTCGGCGTGTGAAGGCCTCGAGGTTGAAGGACCCGAGGTTGGTATCCGTCAAATTGCCGTACTTTGAGGTGATCTTTGATTCGGGGACGAAGGATTTCTTCAGGCCTTTGATGATCGCCTGCCTGGAGGCGTTCTCCTTAACAGCTTCATTGTTTGCAGCCTTAGCTCCAGCCTTGCTAGTTCCAACAGCGTCAGCCATCTGCAAAACAAAAGCGAATATTACTCCATCAACTTTTAAAAACGACAACCACGTGAGGCGGCTGGCAGTTGGAATTGGCTGCAAAAATAAATACACGTTAGTAGCGTTAGCAGTCAACTTTGACTTCTCAAGATTAAAACTTCAACCTCCAGCAACTCGCAGCCAGAATAAATAACTTAACTCCTCACGAGAAATTTACTCCATTAATCTCAAAAGCGTGTTAAGTATCAGCAATATTCAAAATCAGCAATTTCGGATTAAAATCAGCAAGCCATCGAATTATAAACTACCAAGTCAGAAATCAATTCTTCGACAGTTATACATCAGCAACTTCGAAGAAAATACATTCGAGAGTTTTTCAAACGTGCAAGTTTAAAATCAGCAAGCTTCGACAAATTAAAATCAGCTTTTCGAAGTTATAAAACAGCAACTTCGAAAAGCAATCGAAAATCAGCACTTCGAAAATTATAAAACAGCAACTTCGAAGGCATTACAATCTAAATCCAATTCGATTCTAACACTCAGCAATTTCAAGCAACTTCGAAAAAAAAATCAAAGTTCAAGCAACAACAATCTCAGCATTTTAACTCTCAGCATAAATAAAGCATTTCAGCATTTCAACTTTTAACTTCAAAGCATATTCGACTTTCAGCAAAATAAAAAGCTTCAGCAGCTTTGAAGACATACCTCGATAACGTGAAGAAAAAGAAAATGCTAAACCCTTTTACTTCGAAGCACCTCGCAACTTGCAATCTCGAATCTCAGCAACTCCAACGATCGAACTTTCAGCAACTTCAATCTCAAACTTAAAAAAAAAATCGAACTCTCAGCAACTTCTCGAATTAAATCTCACAACTCAACTTGCCAGCATAAATTTCAACTTCGAATCTTGTGAGATGAGAATGAAAATCCTCGGAGTTTTATAGTAAAAGGCTGGCGCTAATTTTAGCAGATGCCTTTTATTCCCTTCATCATGACTGACGCATTTGCTAAATTTAAAAGGGAATATTCCCATCGTCTGGCAGTTATTATGACAATTTGCTATTCGAGGAGATTCTTTCCTTGATTTAAATTTAAAATTCCCTCCCGACTGCCAGTTACCTCCAGTGATTTCGAGAAAATCATTTTTACATCGATTTGAAGTTATCTCGATTAAAATTTTAAAATGGCATTTTTAATTAATTAAAATTTTAATTTAATCGCCATTTTAATTTATTATTTCAACACATTTAAAAATTCGACATCGATTGTCAAAATTGGCTAGGCATTATTTTATTTTCCATCCATAATCGACTTCCGAAACAAATTCCCCTTGTTAAATCGTCCGAAATTTTAAAATCGCATGGGTCAAAATCGAAGGGGGAATTTAATATTAGACTTAGGAAAATAATTAAATTAATTAATTAAATTTAATTTCTCTGTCTCGCCAAGAGAAATTTTAATTTCTTCCTGAATGCCTTTCGATTTAATTGTGCTGAGAAAAATTTCAAGTGCCATTGAAGTCAAAATTTAAAATTTAAAATCTCCATCTTTTTAAACGCCTTTTAATTTTATTTGCTTTTTGAAAGAATTAAAACGCCCCTTTAATTTTTTACTATTCCTTTTTATCTTAAATCCCCACGTTTTTTATTTTACTTCCTTGGGCGCAATCTGGAGAGGGGACATTTAAATCCAACGCCTTTTTAATTTTATTAATTTTTCTATCCAAGCTAGGCGCATTTGGGGCATTTACTCTGGGCGCATATGAGTGTCTGGAGTATCAAATTTCCCATAACTTAGAAATTTTCAAGATTCAATCCTTTTCTTCATGGGCGCATTTACCTGTGTGAGCTTTCAGCTTAAATGATTTCATCAAATTTCAGTTTCCACCATTCTCTTGAAGGCGCACTTAGCATAGTCTTCTTCCAGTTTCAAGGGCGCGTATAAGATGATGAGCTTTCAGCTTAAAACACTTAGGCGCAAATGGATGCATGAACCTTTAGTTTTGTCAAGAGGGGCGCATTCTTATAGCTGAACTTCTAATTTTCCCCTTCAGGCGCATTTGGGTGGTGGAGGTTTCAATTCTAAACTTGGGCGCATTTACTACATCCAACTTTCAATTTGTCAAGGGGGCGCATATGAGGGGTGCAATGTTTAGTTTAGAGAGGGGCGCATTTAGAGTGTTGATCTTTCAATTTCGCCTTCTCAGCTTTGGGCGCAAATCATATATGGCATTTTCAATTTCAACGCCTAAGGCAAACTTTTATGTTTTTGTGCATATGGCATGGTCAGTTTTTATTTTTGGAAGTGAGGCGCATTCTACACAAGGTGTTTCAGTTTTGAGAAGGGGCGCATTTGGCACATGGGCTTACATTTTCAACATTAAAACTTTTATCAACGTCCTCCTTCTCCAACCAAGGCGTATTTCATACTATCAAATTTCGATTTTCAAAACTCCAGGGGGGCGCATATGAGGGGTGCAATGTTCATTTTTAACCACTTAGAATATTTCTTATCACATCCCTGGGCGCATATGGAGGGTAGAGCATCAAGGCGCATTTTGCACCCTCAACTTTCAGTTTTGAGGCTTAGACCTTTTAGCAACGTCCTTGCTTTCCAGGCGCATCTGAAGGTTCTAACTTTCACTTTGTGCCTTAGTAAAATTTTCAACTTTTCCAAAGAGGGGCGCATATAGCATGGCTTTCTTTTAATTTTCACACCCCAGGCGCAAATTAGACCATCAACTTTCACTTTTGATCTTGGGCGCAAATCATCCTGGCTACGTTCACTTTGAAATGCCTTAGAAAAATTTTCATGTTTTAACACCTTCATGACCTTGGGCGCATTTGGCAGGGTCTCCGTCAAGTTTCAATGCCTTAGTGAAAAATTCTATCTTCAACCTCCTTGGGCGCATTTGGCAGGGTCTCCGTCAAGTTTCAATGCCTTAGTGAAAAATTCTATCTTCAACCTCCTTGGGCGCATTTCACCCTGTCTACGCTCAATTTAAATGCCTTAGAAAATTTTCCACTTCCTCCACCTGCTTAGGCGCATTTGACCATGGCTACATTCAATTTCTGACACTTAGTGAAATTTTTGTCATTTTACTCCCTCCATGACCTTGGGCGCATTTGGCAGGGTCTCCGTCCAATTTTCCAGACTTAGCCATTTTCCGCCTCCGTTCAGCCTTCAAAGTGACTCGAAATTTTATCCATTTTAGCACAATTTTGCGCCTGTTGCCAGATTTGAGTTGATTTTCCGTGGTCAACCCTAACTCACCCTGACTTTCTATTTTTAGAAAGTTCTTGAAATTTCGCTACTGGCCACCACTCTGACTTCGAAAGCCTCGATTCTCTCTTGCTCACTCTTGACTAACTTCGCTCACAGCCTCGATGTCTCAAGAGCCGCTATTTTAGCAACTCGCTAAAATAACCGCCAAAGTCTTCACCCTATGCTGTGATGTCCCTCAAGCGCGGGTGATCGCCACCGGATGCCAAGCCAAGGGTGGAATGCTCTGCTCCGGGCCTTTTGATTTTAGGTGGAAACCCTTAATTGACTCGCTAAAATAGCAAATGCTTGAGTCTTCAATTGTGAATCCTCGCTTTTGCTTGGAAATTGGCCACGACTTTTCTTTACTACATGTTTGACTAGGCTTAAGTTTAGGTTTGGTGTCAATTTCACTATAGTCAAGGGAACTTACCATTAATAGTAAGTACCGCTTTCTCTCGAGGCTCCTCTCCTTTGCTCCGCTTGCTTTGAAATTTGGACAGTGGGCCCATCGCTGGTGAACTTGCCTGTGTATGCTGACGCCGAGATCAACTTTCTATTTATAGCCCCTGCCCAAAATGCCTTACTAAAAATAGCAGGTTCTCCGATTGCATTCAAATTTTGCCAGCAGACTCTCGAAAGGATGCTGATTATGATGGATACCTCAGTTTTGACCATTTTGATCTTTGACTCCTCATTTTTAGCCAAGCCTAACCCTACTCCTTGTGCATGTTTCGGCGATTCCAGTTTGACGCTGCCATTTCGGGCTGTACGATAGTCGGGCTTTGTAGTTTTGAAGGCCGAAATGCCTGATACCTCGCTAAAAATAGAAAGCGGTCTCGAAGGTGATCAACCGTCCGTCGATGATCTTGCATGTCATAATCGCCTCGAAAATCCTTAAAACCTTAAAAAAATTCCAACATGCACGCGACCGGGCTAAATAGTAAGTTTCAAAAAGTGGCCGGGCCTTAATTTGCATGTTACATCATCGCGAAGCTCTTGGAAAACCCAGAAAGAAAATGCCGACATGCGTCGAAAATGTCTGCATGCAAACCCTAATATCGGCTTCCGAAGGCCGAATGCTGAAAGTCATCATCATACTTTGCATGTCACATCACCGCGAAGGTCTCGAAAAACCCACAAGGAATCTCCGGACATGCGTTGAAAGATTTTGCGTTTAAGCCCTGAAAATTGCCTCCGAAGGCAGAACTGCTAAAAATAGCAAGTTGTCCGTTTTTGCTCAAAATCTGTCAAAAGTGAACTTGGAGTGCTCGGAGTGCTATGAAGTTGCCAAAATGCGAAAATCCTAAGAAAATCAACCCTAAACTGACACTTACTAAAAATAGAAAGTTGGCAAAACTCAGTGAACATTTAGGGGTTGCTTGCTGAAAACATGGTAATAATTCTGCTAGGCTCAAAAGCTAAATAATCAACTCAATTTGACCTCAATGTGACCTAAAAACGTGAAACCCTAATTTCAGACTTGGTCGAATCTTACGTTCAAGCTTGCTGACGGGAACGTCCCCAGAAAAGCAGATAGCAGAAAAGAAGCAGAACGAGAGAGAAAGAAAGAAATCAAAGCCAAAAGACCAGAACGGAGCAAAAAATTTAGGGGTCCCCATTTTGAATGGGGCGATGTGTGAAAAAGGTCACAACACCACTCTTGTAGAGTTGACCTTAAACCCTCCAATGTGTTAAATTTAGTGATCAGATTAATGCACAGAATTTAATTTCAAAATCAGACAATAAGAACACAACAGATACCCTGGGAAAACCCTCCTCTTGAGGGAGAAAAACCTAGCAACAATGTATCACTTATATATTCATATGTAAACACAAAAAGTCTCCTTTACAAAGGCCGATATGTGTTGGCGTAAAAACTAACACCTCTGGAGTGCAGGTTTGTACGGACAGCTATGCACACTGTGTAATGAGTGCTCTTCAAATTAGGAGGGGAAGCTCCCTCGTAGTGCTGGAATGCAGGGAAAAGAAAAGTAATTTAAGTCCTATCTTTTTGTTCTCAACTGGAAGAGGCACAAGGTTAAGAAAACCAAGAACGTTGCAGCTAAGGATTTTCTGGTTTCGCAGATCATTAACTACAACTAAGCTATCTACTTTAAATCTATCCAAATTTCAAGAAAAAATAGGAGCATGAGGAAATGGAGCAGTGATGATTATCCATCGAGTAAGCCGTACCGGACTCAC
The DNA here is from genome assembly GCA_007258455.2 of Sequoia sempervirens. Classification (NCBI taxonomy): domain Eukaryota; kingdom Viridiplantae; phylum Streptophyta; class Pinopsida; order Cupressales; family Cupressaceae; genus Sequoia; species Sequoia sempervirens. The sequence goes on along the minus strand of VDFB02273129.1, from coordinate 34,086 downwards.
AACTGAAGGAAAGGTGGCAATAACCATTTGCTCATTCAAAAGGCTTTATTGCTCAACAATACACTCTATAAACTACATGATTCTCAAATTTTGAAGGCAAGTAAGTACAACTTATCTACCAATCTAAATAAGTTTATTATTCACACACCTGCTTCCATAACCAATCGCATTCTCAACTTGAAGGCAAGGTAAGTACATCTAATCACTCTCACCAACGAAGCTTATTGAACACACAACATGAAGGATAGCCAATCAGGATAATAAATTGTAATTACGGTGACACGCATACAATCTACGCATCACCAGCCACTATATTTTCCAATTCAAGTGCGCATTCACCATAATAATTAAAATGAAACCCGGTGCGGCATAACAATTCATTATCATAATAAAATACCTCATGAACAAATACGTAATCCAGCAATGAGCCATGCAAGGTAGGCACGCGATATATTTCTCTCGCAAAGTTCCTTTGAAATCGTGATACAAAATAGCAATACTCATTGCAGCAGTAAGTACAAGATGTATGCTATCATGCAAAGTTATAAAATAAATGAGCAAAAGCTCTTATTTATAGACATCAAAAAGGTGTAGGAACCCTAAAATCACCTTTGAGTCAACTACAATCTTGCAATGCATGCAAGATTTATTGCTAAACCCTAATAAAGCAAACTATACAGTTAACTGGAAAACTACCATCAGTTAACCGGTACATATAACCTAAATGGACAATGTGCAAGCATGCACGTCCTTATTTAAAGCAAATTTAACTGGACACTACCTTCAGTTAACTGGAAACCCTAACCCTAACTCCTGTGAAGATAATCCCAAGGAAGAGATAAGCATGTATGAAATCAGCAAGTGAACTCAAGACTGAAAGTCAAGTTAACTGTTGCTCTTGACTCTAACCTCGACACTAACTGCATATTCTAACTGACAAATCACTGGCCGCTATCTCGAGCAACTCAAACAATCTTGGAAATATCCACTGGCATTTTACTGACTAGTAACTCTGGCGGCTTTGTAAATGGAGTGATCTTTGTTCCTTCTGCAGCTTAATGTTTCTGATGCTTTTCTTGATTCTTCTCAACGAAAAAGTGTTGCATAATGAAACCACGAAGCTTGATCACAAACACTCTGGTTGCGAGAAATACACACGAACTTGCTGCACACGCAGAATTCCAATGATCCACCCCACGTCTACGTTTGTCAAATTGTCTGAATCAACCCTCGGATGCATTTGCTCTTCATTGTCAGCTACTCTGATGAAATCATGAACTAAGACCAATTTGGTCTTGAATTCAGTCTACGTGAATTGCATTCTGAAAAACTCGCCCGTTGACTGTGAACACGACTATATTTTGACAACTTTCTAAAGAGGCTGGAAAAGCTCTGGACAAGGCTAAAAATAGCTCACTGCGGGAAAGTTTTTTGAATTTTTTTCTAAAACGAGGGTTTTGTGCAGAATCAAATTCTAAGAAAACCCAGATCAATTAAAATTCGAAAAAGTGAGTTTTAGCTAAGCATGCAGAGACTTTTCAGTCAAGAAAAGTAGGGGTTCTAGAGCTTCCTGGGGCAATTTTTTTTGAGAAAATTTGGAACATGGATTTTGTGCATAACGGAATTCTGGACAAACCCAGATGATGCAATTTTCAAAAAGATTTGATTTTGGCCCACATGCAAAGAAATCTTCGGAAAAAAGCACAGAGCTTCAGAATGAAGGCTGCGGGGCAATTTTCTCGAAAAAATCTAAGACATGGGTTTTGCTGCTGATGCTGAAATATGCGAACCTAGATGATCAAATTCTGAAAATATGCTGAATTTCTTTGACATGCGAAGAAACCTAAGATGAGAAATAGAAGAAATAAGACATAAGATAGAAGGTTTTATTTGTTCTGCTTCTGTAGAATTCGCCTATCTCTGTTTTGGTTTTGATGAAACCTGCATGCAAACTGAAAACAAAGTCTGGAATATTCTTCTTCTGAACAAATTGAATCCGTTGCTATGAAGAACGCTGAAATCTGACACCTGTAGCACCTCAAATCCTCAAATGCATGAAGAAATCACCATGTTTTGAGCTCTGAATGATACGACTTGCTCAAGAATGAAGAAATAAGAATGACTTTTGTCTTTAAATAAATAAAATTCATTTAAAATTCGTCCATCTTCTCAAACTCAAAGTGCACTTCTTAATTTGGCAGTTAACTGAGCCTCAAATTAGGGCGCATGCTTAACTAAGCCTTCAAAATGAATGCCTAGAATGTGATTGGTTGTGAACTGAAGCTTAAAATGCATGAAAATGATGCTTTAATAGAGCGCCACTTTTAACTTTAGTTGAACTGCCCATGCAAATCAGTTAAACTTGTGCATGCAAGTCAGTTAAGTGCACATGCAAAACAGTTAACTTCACATGCAAATTAGAACTCAACATCCTCTTCAGTTAACTGAACATGCAAATGCATGCACACTGTAGATGAACTGACCCCTAAAAATAGTGCACCCAAAATGAACTTCAAGATCTTCAAGGTGATGCAACCTGAAATCGCCTGCCATTTGAACCGGTTAGAAAACCCTAATTAGGGCCACCAACTTGTTTTGAAAAAAGCCAACTTTGAATTCTAAGGCGCTTCCATCACTTAGCCAATTTTGATGAAAAATTTGGATTAAAATCCTCTTTCGGGGACTCCTCGCCATCCCTCAACACATTGATTCCCCACCGCATTGACGGGTCATCGGCTGTGCATCGCAGCGGTGACAAAACTCCATCAAAAGATGCCTTGAGACTAAACACTATAAAATCCAAGACTGGAAGCGGGTCAAAAAATCCAAGCTTCTTTCTTAAAAGCCGCTTCTTTTTCTCAGATTTCTAGCTGAATTCTTTCTCATCTCCATCTCGTACGAAGGGAAAAACAAATCCTTCATAACTTCTGATTGACAAAGTTTCAGGACTGGATAACTGGTTCACTGCGAAGCTGACTTCATTCCACACAACAATTCCTAGACAACATTTATTCAAATTCCAACATCTTAGGGTTGAAAAACAAGGGCACCCTTTTCAAAAGGTGCTCTTTTCATCCCAGAGATAACCATTTTCTCAACATTTTCATCTTACGAAGGTAAACCAAATTCCTCGTGATCTTGCATTCAAATAAACTTTCGTGAATCGATTTAATTAAGTAACATGAAGTCAAAACCATTCCGCAAAAACAACCGGTGAAAGGAACATTTCCTCAAGAAAATATCATCATCCTCGGTAGAAGTAAAAGGAGGGCCCAAAAAGGTGCTCTTTTCCTCCAAAGATAGCTATTTCTAGAATCGCTAAAATATCACTTCAAGATCCCTCCTCATCGCGAAAAGTCGATAAAGTTATCTTTTGATCTCGACGGGAGATAGGTAAATCTGATATCGACGAATATGGATAAGCCGGAATATCCGTAGATCACTAAAAAGAAGGTATTAGTTGCCTAAAAAAGCTCAAAGCGCCTTCAAAAATGTGCTCTTTGCTTTTCCTTTTGATCTTTGACCAAGATTTGACCTCTATGTTTGACCTTTTGGCTCAAAAATATTTCGCAACTCGCTGATTCACCTAATCGACGGATGTAGCATCGCTAAGTTCTCGAATTAAAATGCAGGCAACATCTTGGTGGCATTTAGTCAAAAACCTTCATTTGACACCTCACAAAGATGGGTGCCTTTCTCAAAAGCTGCTCTTTTTCTCAGTGTTAGCCAATTATGTCGTTCCTCTCGTTTTGCGCTATATCTTTCGTAACTTGCACGAAACAGGTCCGTTTGATAAGCTTAATAGCCCGTTGCGAAGTTGACGTGATACCGGACAAATGCCTGCTGGAGGTGACAAACCCTAAAAACAGGATCTGAGCCCCTAAAAGATAGGGCGCCCTTTTGAAAATGTGCTCCCCTCTTCAGAGATAGAAAATTTTGATGATTTTCCTTCAGATTTTCACTTTTCTTGAATTTCCTCAGTAAAAGACCGACATGAAACTGACACAAGCCCCATATTTGAAAAACCCAAAAAATGACCTTCTAACATCACTTTAACAAGATTAAGACTCAATTAAGCAAAATGCCTTAGTGAAGCAAAAAAATTGGTTTGGGTACAATATTAGGCTCCGTCTGGTGACCATGTCAGATACCTACGGCATAGGAGAACTTAAGAATCTCAGTGTTTTCGTAGACCAGTGACTTATAAGTTGGGTATCGGAGTCAGGACTTTCACTAATCACCTAAAACATTACTACCCTAATCACCTAACCTAAAAATCACTTAAAACAAGACTACCTAAATCACCTAAAACACGACAAAACATCACAAAATGGGGAAACACAATACGACATTACGAAAAAGCATAAGGTAAAATTACTTAAAGAAAATCACTCCACCCCTGAAGGAATGAAGTGTTTTGGATATTGTCTGTTGCATGGCAACAGGAAGAGCCTCCCACCGATGTCGTTTCTGCCTAAAAGGCTTAACTTCTCTTTTCCTGGGAATTGCAGGAGGCAATCCTTCTGGAATGAAGATTCTCAGGTATTCATATATCCATGCAAAGGTACTCTGACAAAAGTCAGGACATGATGCAAATGGGAACGCTGATACTCCTAAGACATTAGTTTTGTTGTTGTCCATCCTGGGGATGTCGAATTCTTCAAACCAGTCGATCGAGTTCCAAACTCGATTTCTGTAATGCCGTAGGTGATCTTTTCTGACCTGATAATATCCTTTGACCGGCTCATTGATCAACTCTACATCACCTTTAACACATAGGAATTTGATTCCCATGTCTTCGGCATCTTTGAGGCCTTGCAAAAGCACCTCTTTCTTAGCTTTAGTGAATTCCAATTGCAGGCAATTTACAACTGGGTTCAACTGTCCTTTAGGGGATATGATCAATTCCCCTGCTTCTAAAAATGTATCTGAACAATCTCCATCAAACTGTATTATCCATGACTTTGCATCCTTTGTCGGTCTCTTTTCAGAACAAGCAATATTTTGGTCTTCAGTTTCTATCTCTAACAGAGTCACACAATTACCGAGACCCGTTTCAGGCTTTGCTTCTGTTGGAATAGATGACTTGAGCATAACCTGCTTCTTTGCAACCTTGAGAATCTGATCTAATTTTTCTGGATGATCCTGAAGATATTCCAGTTGCGAGATTTGTAACTTGGTCTTTATCATGGAAGCTACAATGTCAAAATTTGTTGAAGACGTCTCTTGAACAACTGGCATAGTAATCTCATGAGAAGATATGGGATTAGAAGTGAGAGGCACTTCTTCACCCTCTTCGTTTGATCTCCGCCTTTCTTCTTCTTCTTTCTGTGCTTTGAAGTGTTGAACATGTGCAAACAAAGGAGTGTATTGACGGTATTCTTCTTCTTCTTCTTGATTTACGGGTTCTTCATGAAAGTATCCCGCTGCGGAGTCGCCATCGAAGTTGTCCGTCTATGGTAAAACAACCTTCGAACTTGGTGTTGGTACAAAACTAGAACTGGGAGCAACTTCAGTGTATCCCATGATTTGGATCATTCTCAGGTTCTCTTGAGTCTGAACATGTGGATCCAGAATGTGCATCATCGTCGTGGAAAGGACAAAATACTGCACTGTGTGCAACTTCAATCATTGGTCTTAATGGAGATGTTGGCAACCGTGGCTGAAGATTGTCTCTCTTTGGCTGGTACGGTTGCTGAACTAGAGATCTGATAGAATCTATTTTCATCAAGTCGGAAGTGATCATATTATCCTCCAACTCAATGGCGTGTTCTTGTGCACTCTTCAACTCTGTTGCTTTGGCCGTCTTGAGAAAGAAGGCTATCTCTGATGGAAGAGCATTTATGAAACAGCTTATCAGAATCTCCGGTGATGGATCGAGTGTAGAAGAAATTCTTGTAACAAGACAATTAAATCTTGCTACAAAATCCCTCATGTGTTCTCTATGCTCCATCTTTGAATTTGTGACCTGGGCGAACAACATATGATTGTCTTCAATGGGCTTGAATCTCACCAAAAACTTCTCACTCATAGTTGCCCAGCTTGTGATACTGCTTGGCGCCAGGTGATTGAACCAGCTAGCAACATTTCCTACAAGAGTCTCGGCTAAAGAGACGCGACCGGCTGATGTTCGCTGTGCTACGCAAGATAAATAAGCCAAGCAGAACGAGAAAAATTTTTCCTCTAGGTGTTGAGTTCCATCTCCGCGGAAACCGGTGAAAACGCCTCGGTCTCTTTAGGTAACTCATGATTTACTTGAAAAGCCAAAGGTCCAATGTTATTAGCCCAAGGTAATGGAGGTGGACGTCTGTTGCCAGCATTATTGTTGTTACCATCCATTGCTCGTGGATCATGCACCTGGCGCTATCATTCCCGTGGCGGAAATAAAAGTGCTTCAGCATTTGCTGAAGTTTTTCTTTGCCCTGCGCCCTACTCAAGTGGGCAAATTCACAAACTGCTGGGCGAAAAACTAACACCACCTCGAGTGCCTTGTACCTGGCTGCCTATGCACACCGTAATGCAGTGCTCTTCAAATTAGGAGAGGAAGCTCCCTCGTAGTGCTGGAATGCGTGGAAAAGAAAAGTAATCTAAGTCCTATCTTTTTGTTCTCAGCTGGAAGAGGCACAAGGTTAAGAAAACCAAGAACGTTGCAGCTAAGGATTTTCTGGTTTCGCAAATCATTAACTACAACTAAGCTAACTACTTTAATTCTATCCAGTTTCCTCAAGAAAACAAAGCATGAGGAAATGGAGCAGGAATGATTATCTGACAATAAGCCGAGTACGGACTCACAACGCGAAGGCAAGGTGGCAATAACCATTTGTTTGTCTGAAAAGGCTTTATTGGAAAACAACAATACACGATAAACTAAGTACAGATTCTCAGGTTGAAGGCAAGGTGGCACAACTATCGGCTCAATCTAAATAAGTTTATTATTCACACACATCATACGATAACCAAGAACAGATTCTCAACTTGAAGGCAAGGTGGCACATCTATCAGCTCAATCTGAACGAGTTTATTGAACACATAACATGAAGGATAGCCAACTAGGATAATAAATTGCATTGGCGAGACATGCATACAATCTACGATCAACTAGCCACTATATCTAACTAAGGCAAGCATTCACCATAATAATTGCATGAAACCCGAGTGGCATAACAATTCATTATCATAATAAATACTCATGAATAGATACAAAACGAGCAATATTACAGGCAAGGTAGGCAATGATATCGCAAAACTCTTAAAATCGCATACAAAAAATAGCAATACTCAAGGTAAGCAAGTGGGCACAGCGATGTATGCTATCAATGCCAGAAAGTTATGTACAAATGAGCAAAAGCTCCATTTATAGACATCAAAAGGTGTAGGGAACCCCTAAAAATCAATTCGGAGTCAACTACAAATTCCTTGCAATGCATGCAAGATTAATTATTAAACCCTAATGAAGTAAACTATACAGTTAACTGGAAAGCTACTATCAGTTAACTGGTACATTTAACCTAAATGGACCATGTGCAAGCATGCACGCCCTTATTTAAAGCAAAGTTAACTGGACACTACCTTCAGTTAACTGGAAACCCTAACCCTAACTCCTGTGAAGATAATCCCAAGAGATAAGCATGTATGAAATCAGCAAGTGAACTCAAGACTGAAAGTCAAGTTAACTGTTGCTCTTGAATCTAACCTCAAAACTAACTGCATATTCTAACTGACAGATCACTGGCCGCTATCTCGAGCAACTCAAACAATCTTGGAAATATCCATTGGCATTTTACTGACTAGTAACTCTGGCGGCTTTGTAAATGGAGTGATCTTTGTTCCTTCTGCAGCTTAATGTTTCTGATGCTTTTCTTGATTCTTCTCAACGAAAAAGTGTTGCATGATGAAACCACGAAGCTTGATCGCAAACACTCTGGTTGCGAGAAATACACACGAACTTGCTGCACACGCAAAATTCCAATGATCCACCCCACGTCTACGCTTGTCAAATTGTTTGAATCAACCCTCGGATGCACTTGCTCTTCATTGTCAGTTGCTCTGATGAAATCATGAACTAAGACCAATTTGGTCTTGAATTCAGTCTACGTGAATTGCATTCTGAAAAACTTGCCCGTTGACTATGAACACGACTATATTCTGACAACTTTCTGAAGAGGCTGAAAAAGCTCTGGACAAGGCTAAAAATAGCTCACTGCGGGAAAGTTTTTTGAAATTTTTTCTAAAACGTGGGTTTTGTGCAGAATCAAATTCTAAGTAAACCCAGATCAATTAAAATTCGAAAAAGTGAGTTTTAGCTAGGCATGCAGAGACTTTTCAGTCAAAAAAAGTAGGGGTTCTAGAGCTTCCCGGGGCAATTTTTTTTTTGAAAAAATCTCGAACATGGGTTTTGTGCACAACGGAATTCTGGACAAACCCAGATGATGTAATCTTCAAAAAGATGTGATTTTGGCCCACATGCAAAGAAATCTTCGGAAAAAAGCACAGAGCTTCAGAATGAAGGCTGCAGGGCAATTTTCTCGAAAAAATCTAAGACATGGGTTTTGCTGCTGATGCTGAAATATGCGAACCTAGATGATCAAATTCTGAAAATATGTTGAATTTCTTTGACATGCGAAGAAACCTAAGATGAGAAATAGAAGAAATAAGACATAAGATAGAAGGTTTTATTTGTTCTGCTTCTGTAGAATTCGCCTATCTCTGTTTTGGTTTTGATGAAACCTGCATGCAAACTGAAAACAAAGTCTGGAATATTCTTCTTCTGAACAAACTGAATCCGTTGCTACGAAGAACGGTGAAATCTGACACCTGTAGCACCTCGAATCCTCAAATGCATGAAGAAATCGCCATGTTTTGAGCTCTGAATGATACGACTTGCTCAAGAATGAAGAAATAAGAACGACTTTTGTCTTTAAATAAATAAAATTCATTTAAAATTCGTCCATCTTCTCAAACTCAGAGCGCACCTCTTAATTTGGCAGTTAACTGAGCCTCAAATTAGGGCGCATGCTTAACTAAGCCTTCAAAATGAATGCCTAGAATGTGATTGGCTGTGAATTGAAGCTTAAAATGCATGAAAATGATGCTTCAATGGAGCGCCATCTTTAACTTCAGTTGAACTGCCCATACAAATCAGTTAAACTTGTGCATGCAAGTCAGTTAAGTGCACATGCAAATCAATTAACTTAACATGCAAATTAGAACTCAACATCCTCTTCAGTTAACTGAACATGCAAACGCATGCACACTGCAGATGAACTGAACTTCTAAAAATAGCAACTCAAAATGAACTTCAGTATCTTCTGCATGTAACCCAGAAATCGTTCAGTTGAACTGAAGTTAGAAACCCTAATTAGGGCGCACCAGTCAACTTGTTTTGAAAAGTCAACTTTGACCCTTAAGGCGTTTTTCCAGACTTAGCCAATTTTGATGAAAATTTGGATTGTAACCTTCGTCGGAGCCTCTGTTCGAGCACTGATTCCGGATGACTGACAAGAGCGATTGACTGGCTGACGATTGCATTGCAGAGCAAGGCAAAAACTGATCAAAAGACTCCTTGAGACTGCAGACCATAAAACTAAGATCTGAAGGCTCAAAAATCCAAGTGCCCTTTTCAAAAACTGCTCTTTTGACCTCAGACTTAGCCATTTTTCTCCATTTTCATTCTATACGAAGGGAAAACTGAATCCTCCATAGCTTATGTTTGACAAAGTTCCAGGACTGGATAACTGGATCACTGTGAAGCTAACTTCATTCCACACAACAATTCCTAGACAACATTTATTCAAATTCCAACATCTGAGGGTTGAAAAACAAGGGCGCCCTTTTCAAAAGGTGCTCTTTTCATCCTAGAGATAGCCATTTTCTCAACATTTTCATCTTACAAAGGTAAACCAGATTCCCTCATATCTTGCATTCAACAAACTTTCAGAACTGACGAATTGGTGCAACGTGAAGCTGAAACCATTCCGCAAAACAACTGCAAAGGAACATTTCCCAAGAAAACATCATCTGAGAGGTGAAAAAGGAGGGTGCCTTTTTCAAAAGGTGCTCTTTTTTCTCTAGAGAGCCATTTCTGGAACTGAGCAAAATATCATTGAAACTCTGACTGCGAGCAACTAGGTTATCTTCTGATCTGACGGAGACAGGCAACGGATAGCTAGATGTAACACGAACAAATTGAATATCTGAGATCACCAAAAAGAGGACATTAAAGGCCTCAAAAGCTCAAGCGCCTTTTTCAAAAAGTGCTCTTTTGCTTTTTCCGATCTTTGACCAAGATTTGACCCTATGTTTGGACTCGCTCGTGCATTTCCGCGAACTCGCATTCACCCACTCGATGGGATGTCAGCGAAGCCCGAACAAATGCGACAAACATCTTGGGTGGCATTTAGTCAAAAACCTTCATTTGACACCTCACAAAGATGGGTGCCTTTCTCAAAAGCTGCTCTTTTTCTCAGTGTTAGCCAATTATGTCGTTCCTCTCGTTTTGCGCTATATCTTTCGTAACTTGCACGAAACAGGTCCGTTTGATAAGCTTAATAGCCCGTTGCGAAGTTGACGTGATACCGGACAAATGCCTGCTGGAGGTGACAAACCCTAAAAACAGGATCTGAGCCCCTAAAAGATAGGGCGCCCTTTTGAAAATGTGCTCCCCTCTTCAGAGATAGAAAATTTTGATGATTTTCCTTCAGATTTTCACTTTTCTTGAATTTCCTCAGTAAAAGACCGACATGAAACTGACACAAGCCCCATATTTGAAAAACCCAAAAAATGACCTTCTAACATCACTTTAACAAGATTAAGACTCAATTAAGCAAAATGCCTTAGTGAAGCAAAAAAATTGGTTTGGGTACAATATTAGGCTCCGTCTGGTGACCATGTCAGATACCTACGGCATAGGAGAACTTAAGAATCTCAGTGTTTTCGTAGACCAGTGACTTATAAGTTGGGTATCGGAGTCAGGACTTTCACTAATCACCTAAAACATTACTACCCTAATCACCTAACCTAAAAATCACTTAAAACAAGACTACCTAAATCACCTAAAACACGACAAAACATCACAAAATGGGGAAACACAATACGACATTACGAAAAAGCATAAGGTAAAATTACTTAAAGAAAATCACTCCACCCCTGAAGGAATGAAGTGTTTTGGATATTGTCTGTTGCATGGCAACAGGAAGAGCCTCCCACCGATGTCGTTTCTGCCTAAAAGGCTTAACTTCTCTTTTCCTGGGAATTGCAGGAGGCAATCCTTCTGGAATGAAGATTCTCAGGTATTCATATATCCATGCAAAGGTACTCTGACAAAAGTCAGGACATGATGCAAATGGGAACGCTGATACTCCTAAGACATTAGTTTTGTTGTTGTCCATCCTGGGGATGTCGAATTCTTCAAACCAGTCGATCGAGTTCCAAACTCGATTTCTGTAATGCCGTAGGTGATCTTTTCTGACCTGATAATATCCTTTGACCGGCTCATTGATCAACTCTACATCACCTTTAACACATAGGAATTTGATTCCCATGTCTTCGGCATCTTTGAGGCCTTGCAAAAGCACCTCTTTCTTAGCTTTAGTGAATTCCAATTGCAGGCAATTTACAACTGGGTTCAACTGTCCTTTAGGGGATATGATCAATTCCCCTGCTTCTAAAAATGTATCTGAACAATCTCCATCAAACTGTATTATCCATGACTTTGCATCCTTTGTCGGTCTCTTTTCAGAACAAGCAATATTTTGGTCTTCAGTTTCTATCTCTAACAGAGTCACACAATTACCGAGACCCGTTTCAGGCTTTGCTTCTGTTGGAATAGATGACTTGAGCATAACCTGCTTCTTTGCAACCTTGAGAATCTGATCTAATTTTTCTGGATGATCCTGAAGATATTCCAGTTGCGAGATTTGTAACTTGGTCTTTATCATGGAAGCTACAATGTCAAAATTTGTTGAAGACGTCTCTTGAACAACTGGCATAGTAATCTCATGAGAAGATATGGGATTAGAAGTGAGAGGCACTTCTTCACCCTCTTCGTTTGATCTCCGCCTTTCTTCTTCTTCTTTCTGTGCTTTGAAGTGTTGAACATGTGCAAACAAAGGAGTGTATTGACGGTATTCTTCTTCTTCTTCTTGATTTACGGGTTCTTCATGAAAGTATCCCGCTGCGGAGTCGCCATCGAAGTTGTCCGTCTATGGTAAAACAACCTTCGAACTTGGTGTTGGTACAAAACTAGAACTGGGAGCAACTTCAGTGTATCCCATGATTTGGATCATTCTCAGGTTCTCTTGAGTCTGAACATGTGGATCCAGAATGTGCATCATCGTCGTGGAAAGGACAAAATACTGCACTGTGTGCAACTTCAATCATTGGTCTTAATGGAGATGTTGGCAACCGTGGCTGAAGATTGTCTCTCTTTGGCTGGTACGGTTGCTGAACTAGAGATCTGATAGAATCTATTTTCATCAAGTCGGAAGTGATCATATTATCCTCCAACTCAATGGCGTGTTCTTGTGCACTCTTCAACTCTGTTGCTTTGGCCGTCTTGAGAAAGAAGGCTATCTCTGATGGAAGAGCATTTATGAAACAGCTTATCAGAATCTTTGGTGATGGATCGAATGTAGAAGAAATTCTTGCAACAAGATGATTAAATCTTGCTACAAAATCCCTCATGTGTTCTTTATGCTCCATCTTTGAATTTGTGAGCTGGGCGAACAACATATGATTGTCTTCAACGGGCTTGAATCTTGCCAAAAACTTCTCGCTCATAGTTGCCCAACTTGTGATAATCGTCAAGCGCCAGTGATTAAAACCAAGTAGCGCGATTTCCCCGCGAAGAGTCTCGGCTACTGCAGACACACCACGACAGTTCATGTTGATGCAGGCAAGACTCCGCAGCCGCCAGGAACGCAAATTTTTTCCTCCGAAGTGTTGAGTTCCATCTCCGCGGAAACCAGGAAAACGCCTTGACCCTTTAGGGTAACCTATGATTTACCCTTAAAAGCCAAAGGTCCAATGTTGCCCCAAGGTAACGGTGGACGCCACCGTCGCGATTATTGTTGTTATCATCCATTGCTTCGCGGTGGATCATGCAATCGACGCCGAGTATCATTCCCGGTGAAATAAAAGTGTTTAGTTTTTTCATGAAGTTTTCTGCCTCGCGGCCCCATCGATACGAAGAGAACCGCTATTTAAAACTAACACCCTGAGGCGGGTTTGTACGTATCAGCCTATGCAATAATCGGCAAAATGAGTGCTCGGCAATTAGAGGGGAAGCCCCCAGAAAGCTGGAATGCGGAAAAGAAAAAGTAATCTAAGTCCCATCCCTTGTTCTCACCGAAGAGGCACAAGGTTAAGAAATTCAAAAACGCTATGTGCCTAAGGATTTTCCTCGGGTTTCAAGCAGATCATTAACTACAACTAAGCTATCTACTTTAATTCATCCGGGCCTCAAGAAAAAATAGAGCACAGGAAATGGAGCAGGATGATTATCCGACGAGAAGTCAAAATCGGACTCACAAACGGAAGGCAAGGTGGCACAACTATTTGCTTTTCTGAATAGGCTTATTGGAAACAACAATACACGATAAACTAAGTACAGATTCTCATCTTGAAGGCAAGATGGCACATTTATCGGCTCAATCTGAATAAGTTTATTATTCACACACATCATAAGATAACCAAAAACAGATTCTCAACTTGAAGGCAAGGTGGCACATCTATCAGCTCAATCTGAACGAGTTTATTGAACACATAACATGAAGGATAGCCAACTAGGATAATAAATTGCATTGGCGAGACACGCATACAATCTACGATCAACTAGCCACCATATCTAACTAAGGCAAGCATTCACCATCACAATTTCCTGTATGAAACCCGAAAGGGTATAACAATTCATTATCATAATAAATACCTCATGAATGTGATGTAACGAAAGCAATATTGGCTGTGCAAGGTAGGCAATAAAGATATATTTCTCTCGCATAAAAGTTCTTTTGAACGTGATACAAAATAGCAATACTACGTGCAAGGTGGGCACAAAGATGTATGCTGCTATCACTAAAGTTATGTACAAATGAGCAAAGCTCTTATTTATAGACATCAAAAGGTGTAGGGAACCCTAAAATCACCTTGAGTCAACTACAGCTTCTGTAATGCATGCAAGATTTATTGCTAAACCCTAATAAAGCAAACTATACGCTTAACCTGAAAACTACCATCGCCACGGTACATATAACCTTAAATGGACAATGTGCTTACGCATGTCCTTATTTAAAGCAAAGTTAACCGGACACTACCTTAGTTAACCGGAAACCCTAACCCTAACTCCCCGCGGAAGATAATCCCAAGGAAGAGATAAGCATGTATGAAATCAGCAAGTGAACTCAAGACTGAAAGTCAAGTTAACTGTTGCTCTTGACTCTAACCTCGACACTAACTGCATATTCTAACTGACAAATCACTGGCCGCTATCTCGAGCAACTCAAACAATCTTGGAAATATCCACTGGCATTTTACTGACTAGTAACTCTGGCGGCTTTGTAAATGGAGTGATCTTTGTTCCTTCTGCAGCTTAATGTTTCTGATGCTTTTCTTGATTCTTCTCAACGAAAAAGTGTTGCATAATGAAACCACGAAGCTTGATCACAAACACTCTGGTTGCGAGAAATACACACGAACTTGCTGCACACGCAGAATTCCAATGATCCACCCCACGTCTACGTTTGTCAAATTGTCTGAATCAACCCTCGGATGCATTTGCTCTTCATTGTCAGCTACTCTGATGAAATCATGAACTAAGACCAATTTGGTCTTGAATTCAGTCTACGTGAATTGCATTCTGAAAAACTCGCCCGTTGACTGTGAACACGACTATATTTTGACAACTTTCTAAAGAGGCTGGAAAAGCTCTGGACAAGGCTAAAAATAGCTCACTGCGGGAAAGTTTTTTGAATTTTTTTCTAAAACGAGGGTTTTGTGCAGAATCAAATTCTAAGAAAACCCAGATCAATTAAAATTCGAAAAAGTGAGTTTTAGCTAAGCATGCAGAGACTTTTCAGTCAAGAAAAGTAGGGGTTCTAGAGCTTCCTGGGGCAATTTTTTTTGAGAAAATTTGGAACATGGATTTTGTGCATAACGGAATTCTGGACAAACCCAGATGATGCAATTTTCAAAAAGATTTGATTTTGGCCCACATGCAAAGAAATCTTCGGAAAAAAGCACAGAGCTTCAGAATGAAGGCTGCGGGGCAATTTTCTCGAAAAAATCTAAGACATGGGTTTTGCTGCTGATGCTGAAATATGCGAACCTAGATGATCAAATTCTGAAAATATGCTGAATTTCTTTGACATGCGAAGAAACCTAAGATGAGAAATAGAAGAAATAAGACATAAGATAGAAGGTTTTATTTGTTCTGCTTCTGTAGAATTCGCCTATCTCTGTTTTGGTTTTGATGAAACCTGCATGCAAACTGAAAACAAAGTCTGGAATATTCTTCTTCTGAACAAACTGAATCCGTTGCTACGAAGAACGGTGAAATCTGACACCTGTAGCACCTCGAATCCTCAAATGCATGAAGAAATCGCCATGTTTTGAGCTCTGAATGATACGACTTGCTCAAGAATGAAGAAATAAGAACGACTTTTGTCTTTAAATAAATAAAATTCATTTAAAATTCGTCCATCTTCTCAAACTCAAAGCGCACTTCTTAATTTGGCAGTTAACTGAGCCTCAAATTAGGGCGCATGCTAAACTAAGCCTTCAAAATGAATGCCTAGAATGTGATTGGTTGTGAACTGAAGCTTAAAATGCATGAAAATGATGCTTTAATAGAGCGCCACTTTTAACTTTAGTTGAACTGCTCATGCAAATCAGTTAAACTTGTGCATGCAAGTCAGTTAAGTGCACATGCAAAACAGTTAACTTCACATGCAAATTAGAACTCAACATCCTCTTCAGTTAACTGAACATGCAAACGCATGCACACTGCAGATGAACTGAACTTCTAAAAATAGCAACTCAAAATGAACTTCAGTATCTTCTGCATGCAACCCAGAAATCGTTCAGTTGAACTGAAGTTAGAAACGCTAATTAGGGCGCACCAGTCAACTTGTTTTTAAAAGTCAACTTTGACCCTTAAGGCATTTTCCAAACTTAGCCAATTTTGATGAAAATTTGGATTGTAACCTCTTTGGGGACCTCTGCTCATCCCCTAACACTAGCTGACTGACTTCACCGATTGACTGGCTGACAGGTGCATCGTAGAGCAGGACAAAAACTGATCAAAAGATACCTTGAGACTAAACACCATAAAACTAAGATCTGAAGGGTCAAAAATCCAAGCGCCCTTTTCAAAAGCTGCTCTTTTTCTCAGACTTAGTCAAATTTTCTCATCTCCATCTCGTATGAAGGGAAAAACAAATCCTTCATAACTTCTGATTGACCAAGTTTCAGGACTGGATAACTGGTTCACTACAAAGCTGACTTCATTCCACACAACAATTCTTAGACAACATTTATTCAAATCCCAACATCTAAGGGTTGAAAAACAAGGGCGCCCTTTTCAAAAGGTGCTCTTTTCATCCCAGAGATAACCATTTTCTCAACATTTTCATCTTACGAAGGTAAACCAGATTCCCTCGTATCTTGCATTCAACAAACTTTCAGAACTGACGAATTGGTGCAACGTGAAGCTGAAACCATTCCGCAAAACAACTGCAAAGGAACATGTCCCAAGAAAACATCATCTGAGAAGTGAAAAAGGAGGGCGCCTTTTTCAAAAGGTGTTCTTTTTCCTCCAGAGATAGCCATTTCTAGAACTGGCCAAAATATCACTAAACCTCCGACTGCAGGCTGACAGGTTATCTTCTGATCTGACAGAGATAGGCAACGGATAGCTGGACGTAACATGGACAAGCTGAATGAAATATTCTGAGCCAATTTTTTTAATTTTACAACTCAACAACAAGAATCCGTTAGGGTGAGTTCAATCAAACCAGCAGTTACAAATAACTCGTTGCCAAGAATGCGCACTCAATCTCAACAAAGAGAGAGGTTGTCATATGGCAAGAGGATCGTCAGTGCATTAAAACAAATTGCAACTAAAGGTAACTCTAACCAAGAATGTGTCCAAGATGGACGAACATATGGTCAAAGGATCTCTACCACCGCTGCGCCGAAGTAAACTCAACACCAAGTATAAAGTACCCAATCCAAGATGGAAATGAAGTAATTATATGGCGGAGATATAAAGAAATACAATGCAACTTCAATGTAAAGTAGTTGCCATAAAGTATGATAAGCAAGATTAGAGAAATGCCGACAGCATTCACCGCTCAGCCTTTACAATATGAAGAGAAAAACGCCACCAAGAACATAGAATTAGGAACTATGTAGCCTGGGCTCGCTGTGTTCTAGCCCGGCCCCGTCCGGGTTCGCACTGGGTCCGGGTCCTGGTCCGGTCCCTCTGTGGGTTCGACCAGGGTCCTTGCATTTGGGCCTTGGTTCGCCGGTGAAGAACCCGGGCGAACCCGAGCAGAACCCGGGCGAACCCAAAGCGAACCCGAGCAAAACCCACGCGTCTGGGCGGCAAAAAGGCGTTTTTTTCTATATTTTTTTATTGTTTCCTTCACTTTGACTTTGACCCACGCCCATGGGAACCCTAAAAGTGACCTCTAAAACATATTAAACACCTAAACTACCTCATTTTCATTCATTTGTTTTGCAAACAAGCATTTTCATGCCAAGAGGCTGAGTTCTTATTTTAACTTGTTGGATTGACAAAAGGAGTTGAATATTGATTGTTGAAGCTTCTACAACGATTGCATTGCCATTCCTACAGATTTGTAAGTGTTCATTGGCTGCTACAAAGATTGTTGAAGATTATTTTTGCAAAAAGGTATGTTTTTCTCATTTTTTTCTCATTTTTTCATTCTTTTTTTTTTGTTTTACAAACAGAAACTTTGTTTTGCATCTTTTTTTTTCTGTTCTTCTATGAATGTATACATTGTGCAAGATTCAAAAGAGCTAGGTTTTAATTTTAAAAAAATTATTATATTTTGTTTTCATTCAAATTTTGAATGTGTTGTTTGCAAAACAAATTGCCATAGGAATCACAATGTCAATGGGTTCTACCTCCGGCTCCATAGCTAAACCAAACCCAAAGTTCAAAACAAGTGCAAGTTCTCCTCTATGGCAGTATGTTGAAATGATAAGACAGCTTCCAGGTGGTGGTGGTTATGTTTGGAAATGCAATGGGTGTGATGTTCAATATTCTAGTTCATACCATAGGGTGAAAGCACATTTGTGTGGCATAGGTGGAAAAGGCATCTCACCTTGCCCTGGAAAGAAAGATGCCCCTATTCAACCTGAGACAATTGTAAAATACATTATGGAGCAAGAACTAGCAGATCAACGGGAAGCCCAAAAAGGAAATCACCCTTTGTTAAATAAAAAATCAAAGGGAATGCAGCCCCCATCTAATCCCAATCCCAATATTGTGGTAGAAGACCACCCATTTATGGCCATTCCAAATCTTCAAGCTCAAAGTGCACCACCTTTTGCAAACAAGAGAGCAAAGGGACCTTTGGAAGTTGCATTTCAAAATGAGAGTAGAGCCCTTGCCGACCAAGGTGTAGCAAGATGCATATATGCCAATGGACTATCTTTTAATGTTGTTCGTTCTCCATATTGGAAAGAGATGTTGAGAACGGTTAATGAAGCTCCAAAAGGGTACAAGGGCCCGGGTTATGAGAAGGTGTGTAGCACTTTATTGGAAAAGGAGGTTGAGTTGGTTGAAGATGCATTGAAGCCTATAAGAGATTCATGGGTTGAGATAGGTGTGTCCATTGTTTCAGATGGTTGGAAGGACTCAAAAAATCGGCCTTTGATCAATGTCATAGCGGTGTCCCCTAAAGGGGCAATGTTTTTGAAAGTCGTGGATTGTGAGGGGCAAGTAAAAGATGGGCAATTTATTGCTAATATTCTTATTGCAGCCATTGAGCAAGTGGGAGCCCGCAACGTTGTTCAAGTTGTAACGGACAACGCGAAGAATTGTAGAGCTACAAGGTTGTTGGTTGAGGAAAGATATTCACATATCTTTTGGACACCTTGTGCGGTCCATTCACTCAATCTTATGCTGCAAAAGATTGGGAATAAAATTGAATGGATCAAACAATTGTATATTGAGGCTGAGGACATTTAGATGTTCGTCACCAACCACCACTTGTCTCAAGGGATCTTTAGAACATTTTCAAAATTGGAGCTATTGAAGGTAAGAGAAGTAATATTTACATTTGTCATTTTCTGATTTTCATAATTTGATTGTTCAATCTAATTTAAATTCTTCTTTAAAGTTTATTTTTAAATATTAATTATTTTTTTTAATTTGCAATAGGTTGCAGAAACCCACTTTGCCTCTAATACAATCGTCTTGAGGCGACTTGTGAAAGTTAGGCAAGCACTTTCTAGCATGGTAATTAGCACCAATTGGTCTATATGGAGGCAAAGCAGCACTGAAAGAGCAACAAGAATTAAGAGCATGATATTAGATGACTCATGGTGGGATCGTGTGGGGTATCTCCTTAGCTTCACCGAGCCCATTTTGAGTATGATTCGCTATACTGACATGGACAAGCCATGCATTGGACAAATATATGATGGTATAGACTCAATGCTTGAGAAGATCAAGTGCACCATAAATGCAAGAGAGCAAGACCCTGAAGAGACTTTCTTCAAACAAGTGCATACAATTGTTGAAGAAAGATGGAACAAAATGCCAACTCCATTACACCTTCTTGCCTTTGCATTGACTCCAAAATACTACAGCTCTCAGGTTCTTTCACAACTAGGAAGGCTTCCTCCATATAGAGATTTAGAAGTGGCTGAAGGGTACAAGGCAGCATTTGTGAGACTCTTCCCTGATCGAGATTTGCGAAGTGTAGTCACAGATGAGTTCACTGATTTTGTGCACTCAAATCATCTAGATGTTGATGCCTCCCATGATAGGTTCTTAAAGGATGCTCATTCTTGGTGGTACTTCCATGGACAATACTTCCAAAATTTGCAGCCCCTTGCAATCAAAATTTTATCACAAGTTTAATAAATTTTCATATCTTAGTTTTAAAAGTTTCATAATTCCATTTATAAATTTTTAATTGTTTACTTTGTCTTCATAGGTTGCTAGTTCATCCGCATCTGAGAGGAATGGGAGCACATATTCTTTCATCCACTCAGTAAAGCGCAATAAATTGCTGTCAAAAAAAGCGGAGAACTTAGTATATGTGCATTCCAACTTGCGTCTCCTTTCACACAAACAACCTAACTACAAGGAAGGGGAGACGAAGTTGTGGGATATAGTGCCAGAGGATACTGACTTGGATGCTTGTAGTTCCCAACATATTGCATATGAGGATGAGGATATCCAACAGGAGCATGGGCACATTAGTAGTGCTAGTGATGGTGCCATTGGCACTACTTGTGATTCATCTAGTCTTCCTACTTCATCTAATGTCAATGTTGACATTGATATGGATGATCTAGAGAATCCATAGGATGATTAAAACTTTGAAAGTGTTGTAATATTGAACTTGAAGTTTGAACAATGAATATTTATCATGCATGTTTTAAATGACATTCAAGTTTATGGTGGTTTGTTGTTTATATGATGCGTTATCGGCTATGCATATCTAATCCTAATTCATGCTTCTAGGCTGCATATATATATATATTATTTTTTTACATATTTTGTAATTTGTACTAACGAACCCAAGACTAACCGAACCCACCCCCAAAAATTTTAACCGGCAAAACCCGAACCTCGAACCCAACCAGCTACTTAGAATTAGAACAATTTAGCGTGCATCAAATAAGAGGATTCTCCTTGCTTAACAAGAATGCCAAGACCAATTACTTCACTCAAATACCAAACTGAAGATTCTGATTTAGACAGATCTGCACTTTAAAATGTAAACCAGCAACCTAACACCACACTAAAATGATCATATCTCTCTCACAACTCATCCAATTAATGTGAAACGAAATGCAATATACCCTAATGATGAAGGCGACCAAGATAGAGCACTGAAAACTAATCAAAAGACTCCATATTATTTATGCACGAATTTCAAGGCAAAGTCAAATGGTACGGCCCTCAAGGAAGGGCGATTTGCCTTTAAAAATTCAAGACCTCACTAAAAAATCTGCAACTTAGGGAAAAGGGTCGCCCCTCACAGACAAAGAGATTAATGCAACACCCATAATGATTCTTTTTGTATTTTTTGACTTATGAATAAAAACAACAATCTGCTGTAAAGAATATGCAATTCCAAAATCTCACTAATATGCATAAAGCTGAACTACAAAGCCACACAATGACTACAATGCAGAAATCTCACTACAAATCACTCAAACTACAACTACCTCATCACTAGTCGCTATCTCTCAAGCAAGAAGCAATGCCAAGCTAGGAGGCTTACATTCCTCGAAGCAATCCCAAAGCCAATCCGGCAGCATAACATTCCTGTAGACAAAAGATACCCAAGTGAAGACCCAAGATGCCCTTTTATAATTTGTGAAGACCCTTCCAAAAGCTTCAAGAAACCCTAATTCTTTTCCCTCCAAGAAAAGGCGTCACTTTCTTCAAGGCTTCAATTTTGACTTTAATGAAATTCATCTCTTCAATATAGGCGTCCAACTTAAAGCTTTAATTTGACCTTAATAATTATAAAATTACCTCAATGAGGCGCCACCCCTTAAAGACCACCTTTTAATACAACATTAAGTTAAGAGATTAGGCCAAGGGGGTAATATAACATTAAAATATAATGTTATTTAAATGAAATGAACTTATCTCTCCGAAAATGCATCCCAAGGCCAAAATTGAACAAACCAACTGAGTCGACTGAAGAGGAAAGCCAACTCTGCCGAGACGACAGGACCACTGCCAGAAATAGAATTTACTAAAAATAGTAAATTCCTGAAGGTGCTCGGAATGCCAAGAAAACACACCACTGCGAAGCTCCTCTGAAAACCCAGAAAGAATCTGTCATTCAATCATCAATTCAATGGCAATAGCAACCTCCAAAACACGAAACCCTAATTTCACCTTCCGAGTAGCCTATGGGTCTCCGGAATAGGCCAACGGTCAACTGAAAGATCATGCTCGAAGGGGACATTACATGAATATCCGATCACCAAAAGAAGGTATTGAAGGCTTCAAAGCTCGGCGCTCTTCGAAAATGTGCTTTTGCTTTTTCCTTGATCTTTTGACCAAGATTTGACCCCATGTTTGACCTCCGGTTCAGACATTTCGCAACTCAGATTCACCCACTGACGGATGCGTCGCGAAGCTGAACAAATGTGAGACAAACATCTTGGGTGGCATTTAGTCAAAAACCTTCATTTGACACCTCAAAAGATGGGCGCCTTTCTCAAAAGCTGCTCTTTTTCTCAATGTTAGCCAATTCTGTCGTTCCTCTCGTTTTGCACTATATCTTTCATAACTTGCACGAAACAGGTCCGTTTGATAAGCTTAATAGCCCGTTGCGAAGCTGACGTGATACCGGACAAATGCCTGCTGGAGGTGACAAACCCTAAAAACAGGATCTAAGCCCCTAAAAGATAGGGTGCCCTTTTGAAAATGTGTTCCCCTCTTCAGAGAGAAAATTTTGATGATTTTCCTTCAGATTTTCACTTTTCTTGAATTTCCTCAGTAAAAGACTAACATGAAACTGACACAAGCCCCATATTTGAAAAACCCAAAAATGACCTTCTAACATCACTTTAACAAGATTAAGACTCAATTAAGCAAAATTCCTTAGTGAAGCAAAAAATTTGGTTTGGGTACAACAATATGAAGGCCAATAAGAGACACCACAAACTGATGCAAATACAGCAACACAATAATGTATTTCACTGATGGATCTCAGCCACTAATAGAATACAGTTCTACAAAAGTCGCTTCCTCCTCTAGATGATTCGTACTTCACTTGATATAATAATATCGAACTTAACTTAAATTGCACACACTTGATAAGGGACGAACAAATAGAACTCTAACTGATGATGCACAAATGAATATGCCATTGAATATATATACAACTTAGAGGGAGAGGTTGCAACACTACAAAGCATCATGTCGGCCATCTTAAAGCAACACGTCTCCAACAAAGAAGTCGGCACACTTGAAATTCACGCCTCCACAAATTAGAATCAAGGTCAGCCTTGATAGAAAAACGTGCCTCTTCATTATTATTGTTTGCTTAACAAATAGTAGTATCTTTACAAAAAGTCGTGCCTCTTGAGACTTCATAAATTAAATAGCCTGGGGCTATTATTTAATTTATTGTAAATAAGTAGATCGCTGGAAGAAGCAGCCCGATGCTGCTAATAACATCAACACATTGTTTTTTTGATGAACCAATTTCACTTGCTTGATGACAACCCTAGCCCTTGTGAGTGGAATTCCGCTCTAGGAAGATGAGCAGCAATTTTGGGACCCAACAGGATACAAGATATTATATGTCTTGCTTGATGTTGGTAAGTGATTGTGTGATGTGAAAAGTGATTTGGGATGGTGTATGGCATGCTCACATTAAAAGGTTAATGTTATGTCATATGGTTGTGTGAATGGATGTGTATGTTGTGTGGTCAGTCAAGTGTATGTTTGGACCCATTTAAACTGAATTGAACCTCTAAATGTGAAAGCAAAGATAAATAAGATAAAAGAGTGACATTTGTCAAAAAGATGAAGTGACATAGAAGGAAGGATTTTCCAAATGTCAAACAGAAAATTGAACGAGCATGGAGATGTCAAATATGGCAGCAAGAAAAGTCAAAAATAAACAAAGCACCAAGTTTTGCAAGAAAATAGGAAGATATCAGATTTGGGACATAACATGGAATGCTAAAGCAAAGGAAAACAAGATTTGATCTTCTGAGCGACATTAATGGAAGGATGTTGAAGAAGATGGAGCCCAACACGAAAATGCTTATAAGGATTTTGATAATGTTCTTCTTGATTCTCCTACAAAAAAGCAAGACTATATGATGAGGCCGGCACTACTAAGGCCCATAAATGTGAAGACTGTATTGTCAAGTGGGATGAGCTTCAAGAAAACCTGGCTGTGGCTCGAAATAAGATAAATAAATTGGACGAAGCAGTGTGCACTGTGCAGAATGGTGGATATAACTGATGACATGATGAGGTATTCTGTTACAGGTGTTGTGATCTTGCAGTCTGAGCTTAAAAGAGTAAGTGTATTCGTGAAAGTATTGCTGAAAGAAGCAAGAAGAAACAAACATAAGTCGATATGCTAATGGAGAGTGGAGATATTGTGCCCTAGGAAGAGAAGCTAAACACTTTAAGCAAAGACTAGAAGAACCTAATTGCTCGTCATGGGGTGTAACCCTAGCTGTTCTGGGTGTTGTTTCTTTGTTGTCTCCATGGTGTTTTCTTCTAGTTTAGTTATGCTTTACGTTCCATTGGTTGTTCTTAGATTCTCCTGTCAGTTCTATATGACTATTGTGATATTTTAAGGTTCTGGGTTACTCGTTTTATTTGGTTGTTCTTAGCTGTTTCTGTCAGCTCTTAATGATTTTTATTTTTGTAAGGGACTAGGACCCTTTTTATCCATGTTTATAATATCAAAACATTAATGGAAGGAGAAGGATCAGATTTAAGCATGGTGCCCATCTATTACATATTTGATATTTGATATAAGCCTTGGTTTCTAGGCACAGCAAGTGATGGATTCGTATATTTATACTTGTAGATAGAATGTCTTGGACATGGTAGCATTGAGGGAATCAGAGTAAAACCATGAAAGAATGCAAACATAAGAAGGAGGTGAAAGTGAGTTGGGTTGTGACAGCATCATTCTGTATATCGTTCAGTAATGAGATATATTGCTAAAAATGAATCAAGTATGTACTATGAATGAGTTCAAGAACTGTTCATGCACTTGTGTTATGAACTATGCATCAAGTTATGTTTTGTGAAGATAAATACATGAATTTGCTATCTATTGAATTGAGAAATTTGACGAAATGTCTTTTCAAAGGAACTCTAAAGATGTATGTACTCTTTGAATGTATGAGCATCTATGGTATAGCACACAATTGTATGAGATATGCGGACAGGTCTAAGCAAGCTATGTATGTTATAATTACATCTTGTGCCTCATTTGAAGAGTTTGAAATTGCTTATATATAATTGTGAAGCTTTGAATACCCATGAAAGTGCAATTATAATATGCACATCTGTATTACTCTGCAATATTACTTAAAAAAAGTTAAGAATGAACCTTATTAAAATAAACCAACAAGTTATGATGTGTGTCCAATATGCTTTATGAAAGAAAGTCTTTTTGCGTGAAGAGAAAATTATTATGGATGCATTTGATATCAGTTGCATGTGTTTGGGAGTATTGAGTATGAAATCTAGCATCTTTTCTAATGCTCTCTATTTGGTGCATGATTGAATGAATTTAAAAGGAAAGTAATGAACATAATGTTCAAATGTTAAATTTGAACATTTGAGGGTTGTACAGACCTATTGAGTAAGGCATGCACAAACCGACAAACTAGAGTAGGCAGCTCAGCTGGATGACTTGTGCCCACTTTGTAGAATGAGTGCACCACCTATGCAGTTAGATGCAGGGAAACACAAAGCTATCATTGTTCATTTTGTTAACAGCAATTTGTAGTTGAGACTTATCTCCACAAAGTGAAATAATGTATTGCCTTGTGCTAGTACGTTGACTATGCATTGTTCCCTAGTTGTTCTTGGAAAAACTAAATCTTGTGGAGCATTGTAGAAATATCTTTAACCCTAGCTGTTGTGACTATGTCAAATATTATGCAAGGTTTGCTTACCATAAGTGTTGGACTAAGACATGTTCATAGAGGTCACACACAAGTACTACCCATAGAACTCATCTCTAGTAGAACTATGTTGTGCAAACCCTCATGTCAACTATGCAGAACTAGAAGTAAACTTTGTGATGTTCTAAGTTTTAGTGCAGAAATTTTGACATGTACGCCAAGTCAATTTAAAGCTTGGGAGCTAGACCATCATTCTTGAGAGACCTAGCTTTTGTCTTCTTGTGTTTCGATGATTATAGTAGCCATGTCAACCCACTAGGAGGGCCACCTAGACCTTGAGCAACCTCATAGAACATTTATGCTCAAGTGCAGTCACACTAGTGTGCATGCCGAAGCATTTCCTTGTTGATTTATTATGGAACTCAGTACATGGCTCATGTTGCCTTTCTGCAATGCCAAGTAGGGACCCATTTGTATTGAATTTCACTCCTTCCTTCACCAGAAACCCAGCCTCTAACTGCTCTTATCTCTCTCTAGCTTTATTAATCTATGGATATGATATTCTATAGATGAAAAATTCAAATGTTTTGGACTATCAATCTATTGTAGTTGTAATGTCCCTCTCATGATTTGCCCTAGAAGTTGCCTACTGAACACAAATTGCAGCAACTAGGGTTAGGATTCGTCTTACCACTTAAGATATCTCTTTAATAATGCAATCTTGGGTTTGAATCTTGCAATCACCACATGAACAATATATGCAAATATATATATATATATATATATATATATATATATATATATATATATATATATACACACTTAGGAGAGTTAGACATTTACATAACATCCATAGATTATCAACAATGCAAACATATTAGGATTTTGGGAGAAGGGACATGGTGGGTCCGCCCGAGGCCATTTCCATGCCAAGCCTAAGAGGGTGTATACCACAGCCCTCCCCCTTGGTGGCTTGTATCTACTTTCCCCATCAATGTCTCAACCCCCTGAAGACACTTGCCATCTTGTGGAATCGAGCGGGGGTCATAAGTGGTTTACTCGGCTCTTTGGGTAAGTGCCCTCTAGTCCTAGGAGCCATTACAATCAACTCTAAGATGGCTTACTTACTAGCCTTGCTTATCTACTCCACCCCAGGCCCTTCCCACAAGGTGGATTTCAGTCAGTCAAGTATATTTCTAATTCTAGCATAAGAAATTATACATTAATTATTCTTATTATCTTATAAGCAATATGCATACATGTGTAAACAATGATTGGAAAAAAATACACCTGAATGTATATACACACACACACACTATATATATATATACATATATATATATATGTGTGTGTACATATATATATATATATATATATACATATATATGTGTATATATATATATATATAATATCATATAAATATATATATATATATATATACATATATATATATATATGTATATGTATACACACACACACACACACATATATATATACATATATATATACATACATATATATATATATATTTGGTAACAACAATCTACTCTGATGTACTGGACTGATTCCTCTTTTGTTCCCTGGTTCGTATGTTTCCTTTCTCCAATCAATGCCTCTTTGAATGAATTTGATGTCCTTAATATACCCTTGATGTGAGAGGTTGTGTTCATTTAAATTGTGATGTCTTTTGGAATAGTTATGACTCTTTGCTAACTAATTCTCTAATTGTTGCCATTGAGACATATTTCATTCCAAATTTTATTACTTAAACACTTAACACCATAATTGATGGCCATAACCAAATGATGCCTTCTCATGAGGAATCGTAGCCCCTTGTGCTAGCGCTAAGGATACCCGATAGGCTCTTTTTCACCACAACTAATACAAACTTGGATAAGATGAATGGTGCTGAGTACGCATAGGTATCTAACAATGTTGCCAGGTCGAATGCCTCCAGATCTGTCTTGATAGTCACAAAGTTTGTCTTATTTGAATTCCCTTATATATCTCGTGACCTGCATAATACACAATTCATGGTTGCAATAGCATTAAGCCACGGGTTTCCAATAGTTACCACAAACCTATCGAAGATTTATTTCGTTATTTCTATTTGGAACGGACAGAAGAAAGTGATTAATATTAATTTATTTAGTTTGTTCATTACACAGACGGGGCATGACATGGTCGGCCAAGGATAGAGGTTTACTGTGTTTTAAAAGGAAGTCGGCCAGCATATATGGTCGGCCTCCTAAAAACAATATTTATTATTATTTATTTGCTTGGTCCACTGTTGCAATCTACGGGACATGACAGTAACACACATCAAATCAAAGATATTGTAACATTGTCTAGGCTGCCACCACACCTACATGAAGGTCTGCTATCTTATGTGACTAAACACTCTGTTTTGACTCATTTGGAAGCTGAAATGGACCTTTGCTACCTATAAAGGGGATCAATACCTGTCAAGTCTTATTTATCATAGACAAATGCCTATTCCAGGAGTGTTTATCAATTAAAAGTTAAAACTGATCTCTTCAAACTTAGGTGCCTATATCCTCTTATATATGTCACTTAACCTGCTTCTATGCAAAAGATAATCATCGCATATCCAAGTCTAGCGCTCACTTTTCAGTCAGTAGCCACTTTTGATGCTTTGGCATAAAAAACTCATGGTTTAACCCTATCTAGAGTGCACCTACAACACATTTGTCATCCTTTCCTTTTGCCAAGCAGAGATCACTTACATGTTTACTATTTTTTCAACTAACCAAGAAGCAAATCACTTTTGGCCAAGGTTTGACATTTAGGCAGAAAAAATAGATGGCAAAGCATGTGCCAAGTCTGTTTTTACATTACTTTTAAGTGCCAACTGGAAATAACTAATGCATTTGCCACTTTCTTTAGTTGCAAGTGGGGATAGCTAAAGTGTTCACCATTTTTCCCCTTGGTCGAGGTTCAGCAAAGCAAAACATTTGCTTGACCACCCAAAATGTGTGCCTAGAATGACTTTAGTACTTTCTTTGTCCAAGGTACAAATCATTAATGTTTGTGCCACCCAAGAAGTGGGCCAACAGAAATAAATTGTGCTTTTGCTATTAAAATCCCGTGCTTTCATGATTTTGGCACAGAAAAACAATGGCTTTGCTAAGGGAAAATTGTGCCTCCTTTTCCTCTTAACACTTAGGAGGAGATAACCATCCACCTCACTGTGTTTTTAATTTTTGTGGAATTGCTAAGTGGTTAAGCCATTGGAAAAGTGTGCAAACTTTTCCTCTTAACACTGAAGCAAAATTCCGACCCACTTTTCCATATATTAAAACCTTATCTGCTCTTTGCATGTTCTATCATTACATGTTCTTCCACTTCCCCTAGTGGTTCATCATTGCTTACTCCTTATCAGGCTTGTGGCGATCAAATTCACCCAATAAAAGTCATTAGTCAAAGAAAAGACAGTTACAAAATGACCTTGCAAACTAACTAGGTGTAATGTCCCCATTTTGCGAGCATCAAAGTTTGGTGGATTTAGCCTATTCCTGACCCTTGTAGGCTAATATGTCTGGATAGAGGGTCCCGTGTGGCAGTTACTCGGTGATTAGAGACATTACTCTTCAGCTGGATTCAGGTTTTGGCCTTTGCACAGGTTATTTGACTCAGATTGGCACACTTACTATTTATAGTAAGTTACTATTTTGGGAGAGTCAGGGTTCCTATTAATAGAAAGACACCTGAGCAGAGCATATTGGTAGTGTCAACCTTGATTGGGCCTTTGCAGCTGTTTCTATACTCAGTTTCACATACTTACTATTTATAGTAAGTCACTGTTTAGGGTTTCTATTTTTAGACGGGCATCCGATCACATGGAGAACAAGGAGAGTCGACTCCTGGCTCAGACGGATTAGCAATCAAACAAGTACATCAAGAGATATTAAAGTTTAAGTGACTTAAGTGATTTATTTAATATTTTAATATTATTATAAAGTTATAAAGTAACTTTATAATAATAAAGTCACTTTAATATATTAAAGTCCGTTAAGTGAATAATTTAATGTGGGAATAAATCTTTTATCCCACATTGGCCAAGAAGGTGTTTGAGCTCTCCTAAGGAAAGAATAAAAAGAGAGGTAAGAGCTCATTCTCAGCATCCAGTTGATAAATATTATTTTGATTGATTTTTATTGTGGAGCCTAGGGCTTTCGCAGTTTTCTTCTTTGATCATAGGAAACGAAAACTTCCTATTGATAGCATGCATAACTGAGTGAGTGAAAGATCTCTTGAAGGGTTGCAATTAAGGAGAGGATAGTTCAGTCCTTTCAATTGGGCTTTATTGGAGAAGAATCATAGAAGTTTTTACAGGAGTTTACATTTCAAATTAGAAGTTAATGCACTACTGCTACCATAGTTGGAATACTCGGCATTTGCAAGTACTCGGCAAGCCCGAAAAACTCGACTCAGAAAAAACTCGCAAAAAACTCGGGAACTTAAAAAATTGCTTAAACTTCACTAAAAATGCATTTTTTTTGCAAAATTCAAAGATAAGATGCATCCAATGAGTCAATAAATGAGTACATAAAAGAAACAAGTTGAGTCTAGTTGTATTTGATTGATTTGAAAGCAAATTGGGTACAAAATGGCATCCTCATGTGGAATGCGTTGATGTTGATATTCTAAAACAAAATGAAAATAGCAAATTGTTTTTGTAAAAATGAAATTAAATACTACATTAATATATTTTACAAATTTACATCTTCCTCTTTCCCATGTCTAGTGAAAACTAGGGGAGAGGTAGAACTAGACGATATTATAGATGAAGACTTGTAGGAAAACTTGGAAACTTGGACTGAAAGAGTCCCTAAAAAATCAAATGAATTCAATGGGAGTTTGAGGGCAATTCCCCCAATGGAGTCAAGGGGCAATGCCCCTTGTGGGGGTCTAGGAGCAATGCCCCTAGCAGGGTTGAGGGCAGCGCCCCTCGTGGGGGTCTGGGGGCAATGCCCCCAACGGGGTCGAGGGGCAGCGCAAAAAATAATGCTGAAAAAGCCCAAATTAAGACCTTGAAAACCACACAAACCGCAAAAAATGAATCAAAATTGCCTTTATTCCACTTGCAGGGTTTTTTTTGCTAAGAGGCCGAGCTTTTTTAAAAAACTCTCCGTGTTTTTTTGGAAAACTCTCCAAAAACTCGGCGAGTTTTTTCAGGCGAGTACTTGCACCAAAAACTCGTTTTGAAAAAAAACTTGCGAGTTTTTGGCGAGTCTGCCATCTATGACTGCTACAGTGGCGTGAATAGTGTCGCGCTACAGTGTTGGGCATTCATTATTGCGGATTCTGAGCATTTGTTGGGTTCACAATGGTCTATGGAGCTAGGCATAGCCTTTACAAAGTGAATCGATTGCAAAGGAGGCATCTTGAGTTGCTGTTCATACATTCTGGGCAGTCTTGATTCCATTTCATGCACTTCTAGATTGAGGGCATTGCTACTACAAATCTGAGTATGTGATAACTAAGCTTATGATCCTTCTACACTCAGAAAATCCTCTGTCATTTATGGTTATAGGTATTTGTAATCAGAAATCAGACTATTTAATACTGCTGTTTGTATTTATTGCCATTCTCTCAATCCTACAGTCAGTTCTGAGTAACGTTTGACTGTAAATCAAAAACATTTGGTGTTTATTGTGTATCTCTGAGAGTCAGTTTATCATTGCCATGCTCAATGTAATCTCAAGCAATCATTGTGATCAGTCTGAATGGTATTTTCTGAGTATGCCAAATTCTGATATGAACTTCTGAGCAGCAATATATAATAGAATCAGTCATTGCCTTATTCTGAAGTTCACATTTAGTGCTGTCACATCAAGTCTGGGGAGTAAAATGTAATGATACTATGCTGAATATTGATCATACTGATATCTATTGCTAGTCTGTAAGTTGTTGCACTTCCTTGGGCGTTGTTTGTGATGTTTCAACTGCAAATATGAACTCAGATGGTAACACAAAGGTCTGATATAGCATTTGGCATGAGTGTCCTGCCTATTTATTGATTATTCTGGGGTTTTCCAAGTCTGATATTAATTTCAGAGTGGTTATATTGTAAAAATTCAGTCCTATATGAGTTTGCTTTATATATTAAATGACAATCTAATACATACATATATTTGATGAAGTTGCAAATCTATCAAACAAAAAATATTTGGCAAAATCAGAAAGTTAATTGTTCCATCAAGGGTGGGACATTTCACTAGGACAACCACAATCAACTTGGGTTACCACACAAATGATGACCAACTAACAATAAACCTAACAACAAAGGTACACACAAACACGGAGTTTCATATGGGTGCAACACTTTTCATGTGCATGCTTCCACAAAGGGATACTAGAGCACAAATTGTGAGATGATATCTTAGAAAGCTGTCCAACTAGGCAATGTGTGAAAAGGCTGGAATTCTGCAAAATATTTTGTCTTTGGCTTTTTCCATTGACTGCAGATTATATTTGCCATCTCAATACTTCACTGCAACATGGTATTTGTTTCCTCTCTTATCAGCTGCAAGCGAATGAGTGACTAAATCATTTAAGTTCAATGAGAAGGAATCCCCATGTTCCACCACCATTTTGTGAAAATTCTCCAATGAATAATTAGGACAAAATTAACATAGTAGAACAGAAGGCTCTCAAATATCAATTATTCCCATTGAAAATCAGATACTTTAGTCATTATCATATGGGATAATACAACAGTAATCATTTTCTTTTTCTCCATTTTAAATGCATTTTATATATTTCAGTTTTGTTTGGTTGAAACCCATGTAGTGATTGCACTTTGTGTAATGCCGCTTCTTGCCTATACATACTACTAAGTCAACAAATGTCTGTACATCAAGTTGTTCATATCAAGACTTGTCATATCACACCCTAAATATGCATGGGAATCTCAACTATAAGGAGAAGCAAAGATCTCTGAATTCATCTGCACATCACTTGCTATATCAAGTATAAATGATTTTGTGGTCAATCAATCCAGACATTTGGTCTCTCCTTCCTATTATTTTTTTCTCTATAAAAGCTCAACATCTTTGACTTCTTTCAATTTCACCTGAAATATGGTTTCAATCTGCTCACAAATAAAACAGCATTTTTCCTCAAAAAGGTCTGATGAAACTTTGCAAAATGAGAGAAATCTTGTGGCGTAGCCCACATGTGTTGAGTTATGTGCAAGGTTGAGTAACAATACCCTAGATCCATAACAACTGCCTATGATAAAAATATCAAGACCAGATTGAAATAAGACTGCAACAACCTCTATATATAAAAAATGCTCCTTCATTACAACAAGGTGCTGTCCTTCCTTCAAATTGCCACCCAACTCCTAAATAAATGCTTCTGTTTGTGATAAGGGTGGTATTTTTCTATGCAAAACACTGTTTCTTCAACAGCCTCTTCTTCATGAACGAGAGCTCAAAAGACCACATTTACTATTCCTCTCAGCAATGAACACACAACATGCAACAAACGAGGCACTAAAATATGCAGCAAAAAAATAGAGGCGCTAACTTTCAAACTAGCTCTTTCAATACAAGGGACCATTTAATATTTTGTAAGGCAGCACTACAGTTGTAATAAAGCAATGCTTCTCTCCTTTAAGCACTGCCATCCTTCATGGCGTAGCACCATTGTCCTTCACCATATGGCATCATTCTTCTATTCAAGGTGCTATCCCTCTATTACGCACAAAGTGTGAATCAGTTTTCTCCCAGTACAATAGGCCACCCTCTTTGTAAGGCATTGCCCTCCTTCAAATGCCACTGCACTTCACATGCCACCATGTATCTTCAAGAGCATCTTGTCCTTTTGTTCCATCTTCTGCTTGGTTACATGGAAATCCAAACTCTCCACACATATGTGGGCCATTTCTTCTTGTTTTGAGCAACTAACAGCAACAAATGGATATGTAGATTGATAAAATAGACTCCACAACGGTAAAGGTCTGCTATGTCCTTGAAAATGGCTGTTTTGTAAATGCCTTCAAAATGACAAAAATATTGCAGACAGAGAGGCTGTCATCTGCTCGATGAATAGTTCATGCCATATTTTTGACAGTCCTGACAAAGCAAGAATATGGTGTAATGGCCTCCTCTACCATGCGTCCAATTGAAACTTGCCACATGCCCCTTCTTGTGATTTATCTCTCATATAAGTGGGGAGCGGAGAGAGAATTAAATTGAAAAGTGAACTTTCATTATTCCCACC
>VDFB02273128.1:0-10400 GCA_007258455.2 Sequoia sempervirens | reverse complement strand
TCTAGGCACAGCAAGTGATGGATTCGTATATTTATACTTGTAGATAGAATGTCTTGGACATGGTAGCATTGAAGGAATCAGAGTAAAACCATGAAAGAATGCAAACATAAGAAGGAGGTGAAAGTGAGTTGGGTTGTGACAGCATCATTCTGTATATCGTTCAGTAATGAGATATATTGCTAAAAATGAATCAAGTATGTACTATGAATGAGTTCAAGAACTGTTCATGCACTTGTGTTATGAACTATGCATCAAGTTATGTTTTGTGAAGATAAATACATGAATTTGCTATCTATTGAATTGAGAAATTTGACGAAATGTCTTTTCAAAGGAACTCTAAAGATGTATGTACTCTTTGAATGTATGAGCATCTATGGTATAGCACACAATTGTATGAGATATGCGGACAGGTCTAAGCAAGCTATGTATGTTATAATTACATCTTGTGCCTCATTTGAAGAGTTTGAAATTGCTTATATATAATTGTGAAGCTTTGAATACCCATGAAAGTGCAATTATAATATGCACATCTGTATTACTCTGCAATATTACTTAAAAAAAGTTAAGAATGAACCTTATTAAAATAAACCAACAAGTTATGATGTGTGTCCAATATGCTTTATGAAAGAAAGTCTTTTTGCGTGAAGAGAAAATTATTATGGATGCATTTGATATCAGTTGCATGTGTTTGGGAGTATTGAGTATGAAATCTAGCATCTTTTCTAATGCTCTCTATTTGGTGCATGATTGAATGAATTTAAAAGGAAAGTAATGAACATAATGTTCAAATGTTAAATTTGAACATTTGAGGGTTGTACAGACCTATTGAGTAAGGCATGCACAAACCGACAAACTAGAGTAGGCAGCTCAGCTGGATGACTTGTGCCCACTTTGTAGAATGAGTGCACCACCTATGCAGTTAGATGCAGGGAAACACAAAGCTATCATTGTTCATTTTGTTAACAGCAATTTGTAGTTGAGACTTATCTCCACAAAGTGAAATAATGTATTGCCTTGTGCTAGTACGTTGACTATGCATTGTTCCCTAGTTGTTCTTGGAAAAACTAAATCTTGTGGAGCATTGTAGAAATATCTTTAACCCTAGCTGTTGTGACTATGTCAAATATTATGCAAGGTTTGCTTACCATAAGTGTTGGACTAAGACATGTTCATAGAGGTCACACACAAGTACTACCCATAGAACTCATCTCTAGTAGAACTATGTTGTGCAAACCCTCATGTCAACTATGCAGAACTAGAAGTAAACTTTGTGATGTTCTAAGTTTTAGTGCAGAAATTTTGACATGTACGCCAAGTCAATTTAAAGCTTGGGAGCTAGACCATCATTCTTGAGAGACCTAGCTTTTGTCTTCTTGTGTTTCGATGATTATAGTAGCCATGTCAACCCACTAGGAGGGCCACCTAGACCTTGAGCAACCTCATAGAACATTTATGCTCAAGTGCAGTCACACTAGTGTGCATGCCGAAGCATTTCCTTGTTGATTTATTATGGAACTCAGTACATGGCTCATGTTGCCTTTCTGCAATGCCAAGTAGGGACCCATTTGTATTGAATTTCACTCCTTCCTTCACCAGAAACCCAGCCTCTAACTGCTCTTATCTCTCTCTAGCTTTATTAATCTATGGATATGATATTCTATAGATGAAAAATTCAAATGTTTTGGACTATCAATCTATTGTAGTTGTAATGTCCCTCTCATGATTTGCCCTAGAAGTTGCCTACTGAACACAAATTGCAGCAACTAGGGTTAGGATTCGTCTTACCACTTAAGATATCTCTTTAATAATGCAATCTTGGGTTTGAATCTTGCAATCACCACATGAACAATATATGCAAATATATATATATATATATATATATATATATATATATATATATATATATATATACACACTTAGGAGAGTTAGACATTTACATAACATCCATAGATTATCAACAATGCAAACATATTAGGATTTTGGGAGAAGGGACATGGTGGGTCCGCCCGAGGCCATTTCCATGCCAAGCCTAAGAGGGTGTATACCACAGCCCTCCCCCTTGGTGGCTTGTATCTACTTTCCCCATCAATGTCTCAACCCCCTGAAGACACTTGCCATCTTGTGGAATCGAGCGGGGGTCATAAGTGGTTTACTCGGCTCTTTGGGTAAGTGCCCTCTAGTCCTAGGAGCCATTACAATCAACTCTAAGATGGCTTACTTACTAGCCTTGCTTATCTACTCCACCCCAGGCCCTTCCCACAAGGTGGATTTCAGTCAGTCAAGTATATTTCTAATTCTAGCATAAGAAATTATACATTAATTATTCTTATTATCTTATAAGCAATATGCATACATGTGTAAACAATGATTGGAAAAAAATACACCTGAATGTATATACACACACACACACTATATATATATATACATATATATATATATGTGTGTGTACATATATATATATATATATATATGTACATATATATGTGTAGTAAGAGAGAGAGTATATGTGTGGCAGGCATGAGGAGAGTATACATACATATGACAGAGTATACAGCATATATATATATAGCATATATATGTGTATGTATACACACACACACACACACACATATATACATGTATATATATACATACATATATATATATATATTTGGTAACAACAATCTACTCTGATGTACTGGACTGATTCCTCTTTTGTTCCCTGGTTCGTATGTTTCCTTTCTCCAATCAATGCCTCTTTGAATGAATTTGATGTCCTTAATATACCCTTGATGTGAGAGGTTGTGTTCATTTAAATTGTGATGTCTTTTGGAATAGTTATGACTCTTTGCTAACTAATTCTCTAATTGTTGCCATTGAGACATATTTCATTCCAAATTTTATTACTTAAACACTTAACACCATAATTGATGGCCATAACCAAATGATGCCTTCTCATGAGGAATCGTAGCCCCTTGTGCTAGCGCTAAGGATACCCGATAGGCTCTTTTTCACCACAACTAATACAAACTTGGATAAGATGAATGGTGCTGAGTACGCATAGGTATCTAACAATGTTGCCAGGTCGAATGCCTCCAGATCTGTCTTGATAGTCACAAAGTTTGTCTTATTTGAATTCCCTTATATATCTCGTGACCTGCATAATACACAATTCATGGTTGCAATAGCATTAAGCCACGGGTTTCCAATAGTTACCACAAACCTATCGAAGATTTATTTCGTTATTTCTATTTGGAACGGACAGAAGAAAGTGATTAATATTAATTTATTTAGTTTGTTCATTACACAGACGGGGCATGACATGGTCGGCCAAGGATAGAGGTTTACTGTGTTTTAAAAGGAAGTCGGCCAGCATATATGGTCGGCCTCCTAAAAACAATATTTATTATTATTTATTTGCTTGGTCCACTGTTGCAATCTACGGGACATGACAGTAACACACATCAAATCAAAGATATTGTAACATTGTCTAGGCTGCCACCACACCTACATGAAGGTCTGCTATCTTATGTGACTAAACACTCTGTTTTGACTCATTTGGAAGCTGAAATGGACCTTTGCTACCTATAAAGGGGATCAATACCTGTCAAGTCTTATTTATCATAGACAAATGCCTATTCCAGGAGTGTTTATCAATTAAAAGTTAAAACTGATCTCTTCAAACTTAGGTGCCTATATCCTCTTATATATGTCACTTAACCTGCTTCTATGCAAAAGATAATCATCGCATATCCAAGTCTAGCGCTCACTTTTCAGTCAGTAGCCACTTTTGATGCTTTGGCATAAAAAACTCATGGTTTAACCCTATCTAGAGTGCACCTACAACACATTTGTCATCCTTTCCTTTTGCCAAGCAGAGATCACTTACATGTTTACTATTTTTTCAACTAACCAAGAAGCAAATCACTTTTGGCCAAGGTTTGACATTTAGGCAGAAAAAATAGATGGCAAAGCATGTGCCAAGTCTGTTTTTACATTACTTTTAAGTGCCAACTGGAAATAACTAATGCATTTGCCACTTTCTTTAGTTGCAAGTGGGGATAGCTAAAGTGTTCACCATTTTTCCCCTTGGTCGAGGTTCAGCAAAGCAAAACATTTGCTTGACCACCCAAAATGTGTGCCTAGAATGACTTTAGTACTTTCTTTGTCCAAGGTACAAATCATTAATGTTTGTGCCACCCAAGAAGTGGGCCAACAGAAATAAATTGTGCTTTTGCTATTAAAATCCCGTGCTTTCATGATTTTGGCACAGAAAAACAATGGCTTTGCTAAGGGAAAATTGTGCCTCCTTTTCCTCTTAACACTTAGGAGGAGATAACCATCCACCTCACTGTGTTTTTAATTTTTGTGGAATTGCTAAGTGGTTAAGCCATTGGAAAAGTGTGCAAACTTTTCCTCTTAACACTGAAGCAAAATTCCGACCCACTTTTCCATATATTAAAACCTTATCTGCTCTTTGCATGTTCTATCATTACATGTTCTTCCACTTCCCCTAGTGGTTCATCATTGCTTACTCCTTATCAGGCTTGTGGCGATCAAATTCACCCAATAAAAGTCATTAGTCAAAGAAAAGACAGTTACAAAATGACCTTGCAAACTAACTAGGTGTAATGTCCCCATTTTGCGAGCATCAAAGTTTGGTGGATTTAGCCTATTCCTGACCCTTGTAGGCTAATATGTCTGGATAGAGGGTCCCGTGTGGCAGTTACTCGGTGATTAGAAACATTACTCTTCAGCTGGATTCAGGTTTTGGCCTTTGCACAGGTTATTTGACTCAGATTGGCACACTTACTATTTATAGTAAGTTACTATTTTGGGAGAGTCAGAGTTCCTATTAATAGAAAGACACCTGAGTAGAGCATATTGGTAGTGTCGACCTTGATTGGGCCTTTGCAGCTGTTTCTAGACTCAGTTTCACATACTTACTCTTTATAGTAAGTCACTGTTTAGAGTTTCTATTTTTAGATGGGCATCCGATCACATGGAGAACAGGGAGAGTCGACTCCTAGCTCAGACGGATTAGCAATCAGACAAGTACATCAAGAGATATTAAAGTTTAAGTGACTTAAGTGATTTATTTAATATTTTAATATTATTATAAAGTTATAAAGTAACTTTATAATAATAAAGTCACTTTAATATATTAAAGTCTGTTAAGTGAATAATTTAATGTGGGAATAAATCTTTTATCCCACATTGGCCAAGAAGGTGTTTGAGCTCTCCTAAGGAAAGAATAAAAAGAGAGGTAAGAGCTCATTCTCAGCATCCAGTAGATGAATATTATTTTGATTGATTTTTATTGTGGAGCCTAGGGCTTTCGCAGTTTTCTTCTTTGATCATAGGAAATGAAAACTTCCTATTGATAGCATAACTGAGGGAGTGAAAGATCTCTTGAAGGGTTGCAATTAAGGAGAGGATAATTCAGTCCTTTCAATTGGGCTTTATCGGAGAAGAATCATAGAAGTTTTTACAGGAGTTTACATTTCAAATTAGAAGTTAATGCACTGCTGCTACCATAGTTGGAATACTCGGCATTTGCAAGTACTCGGCAAGCCCGAAAAACTCGACTCGGCAAAAAACTCGGGAACTTAAAAAATTGCTTAAACTTCACTAAAAATGCATTTTTTTTGCAAAATTCAAAGATAAGATGCATCCAATGAGTCAATAAATGAGTACATAAAAGAAACAAGTTGAGTCTAGTTGTATTTGATTGATTTGAAAGCAAATTGGGTACAAAATGGCATCCTCATGTGGAATGCGTTGATGTTGATATTCTAAAACAAAATGAAAATAGCAAATTGTTTTTGTAAAAATGAAATTAAAT
The DNA here is from genome assembly GCA_007258455.2 of Sequoia sempervirens. Classification (NCBI taxonomy): domain Eukaryota; kingdom Viridiplantae; phylum Streptophyta; class Pinopsida; order Cupressales; family Cupressaceae; genus Sequoia; species Sequoia sempervirens. The sequence goes on along the minus strand of VDFB02273128.1, from coordinate 4,576 downwards.
ACTACATTAATATATTTTACAAATTTACATCTTCCTCTTTCCTATGTCTAGTGAAAACTAGGGGAGAGGTAGAACTAGACGATATTATAGATGAAGACTTGTAGGGAAACTTGGACTTAGAGAGTACCTAAAAAATCAAATGAATTCAATGGGAGTTTGAGGGAAATTCCCCCAATGGAGTCAAGGGGCAATGCCCCTTGTGGGGGTCTGGGAGCAATGCCCCTAGCGGGGTCGAGGGGCAACGCCCCTCGTGGGGGTCTGGGGGCAACGCCCCCAGCGGGGTCGAGGGGCAGCGCAAAAAATAATGCTGAAAAAGCCCAAATTAAGACCTTGAAAACCACACAAACCGCAAAAAATGAATCGAAATTGCCTTTATTCCGCTTGCAGGGTTTTTTTTGCTAAGAGGCCGAGCCGAGCTTTTTTTAAAAACTCTCCGTGTTTTTTTGAAAAACTCTCCAAAAACTCGGCGAGTTTTTTCAGGCGAGTACTTGCACCAAAAACTCGTTTTGAAAAAAAACTCACGAGTTTTTGGCGAGTCTGTCATCTATGACTGCTACAGTGGCGTGAATAGTGTCGCGCTACAGTGTTGGGCATTCATTATTGCGGATTCTAAGCATTTGTTGGGTTCACAGTGGTCTATGGAGCTAGGCATAGCCTTTACAAAGTGAATCGATTGCAAAGAAGGCATCTTGAGTTGTTGTTCATACATTCTGGGCAGTCTTGATTCCATTTCATGCACTTCTAGATTGAGGGCGTTGCTACTACAGGTCTGAGTATGTGATAACTAAACTTATGATCCTTCTACACTCAGAAAATCCTCTGTCATTTATGGTTATAGGTATTTGTAATCAGAAATCAGACTATTTAATACTGCTGTTTGTATTTATTGCCATTCTCTCAATCCTACAGTCAGTTCTGAGTAACGTTTGACTGTAAATCAAAAACATTTGGTGTTTATTGTGTATCTCTGAGAGTCAGTTTATCATTGCCATGCTCAATGTAATCTCAAGCAATCATTGTGATCAGTCTGAATGGTATTTTCTGAGTATGCCAAATTCTGATATGAACTTCTGAGCAGCAATATATAATAGAATCAGTCATTGCCTTATTCTGAAGTTCACATTTAGTGCTGTCACATCAAGTCTGGGGAGTAAAATGTAATGATACTATGCTGAATATTGATCATACTGATATCTATTGCTAGTCTGTAAGTTGTTGCACTTCCTTGGGCGTTGTTTGTGATGTTTCAACTGCAAATATGAACTCAGATGGTAACACAAAGGTCTGATATAGCATTTGGCATGAGTGTCCTGCCTATTTATTGATTATTCTGGGGTTTTCCAAGTCTGATATTAATTTCAGAGTGGTTATATTGTAAAAATTCAGTCCTATATGAGTTTGCTTTATATATTAAATGACAATCTAATACATACATATATTTGATGAAGTTGCAAATCTATCAAACAAAAAATATTTGGCAAAATCAGAAAGTTAATTGTTCCATCAAGGGTGGGACATTTCACTAGGAGAACCACAATCAACTTGGGTTACCACACAAATGATGACCAACTAACAATAAACCTAACAACAAAGGTACACACAAACACGGAGTTTCATATGGGTGCAACACTTTTCATGTGCATGCTTCCACAAAGGGATACTAGAGCACAAATTGTGAGATGATATCTTAGAAAGCTGTCCAACTAGGCAATGTGTGAAAAGGCTGGAATTCTGCAAAATATTTTGTCTTTGGCTTTTTCCATTGACTGCAGATTATATTTGCCATCTCAATACTTCACTGCAACATGGTATTTGTTTCCTCTCTTATCAGCTGCAAGCGAATGAGTGACTAAATCATTTAAGTTCAATGAGAAGGAATCCCCATGTTCCACCACCATTTTGTGAAAATTCTCCAATGAATAATTAGGACAAAATTAACATAGTAGAACAGAAGGCTCTCAAATATCAATTATTCCCATTGAAAATCAGATACTTTAGTCATTATCATATGGGATAATACAACAGTAATCATTTTCTTTTTCTCCATTTTAAATGCATTTTATATATTTCAGTTTTGTTTGGTTGAAACCCATGTAGTGATTGCACTTTGTGTAATGCCGCTTCTTGCCTATACATACTACTAAGTCAACAAATGTCTGTACATCAAGTTGTTCATATCAAGACTTGTCATATCACACCCTAAATATGCATGGGAATCTCAACTATAAGGAGAAGCAAAGATCTCTGAATTCATCTGCACATCACTTGCTATATCAAGTATAAATGATTTTGTGGTCAATCAATCCAGACATTTGGTCTCTCCTTCCTATTATTTTTTTCTCTATAAAAGCTCAACATCTTTGACTTCTTTCAATTTCACCTGAAATATGGTTTCAATCTGCTCACAAATAAAACAGCATTTTTCCTCAAAAAGGTCTGATGAAACTTTGCAAAATGAGAGAAATCTTGTGGCGTAGCCCACATGTGTTGAGTTATGTGCAAGGTTGAGTAACAATACCCTAGATCCATAACAACTGCCTATGATAAAAATATCAAGACCAGATTGAAATAAGACTGCAACAACCTCTATATATAAAAAATGCTCCTTCATTACAACAAGGTGCTGTCCTTCCTTCAAATTGCCACCCAACTCCTAAATAAATGCTTCTGTTTGTGATAAGGGTGGTATTTTTCTATGCAAAACACTGTTTCTTCAACAGCCTCTTCTTCATGAACGAGAGCTCAAAAGACCACATTTACTATTCCTCTCAGCAATGAACACACAACATGCAACAAACGAGGCACTAAAATATGCAGCAAAAAAATAGAGGCGCTAACTTTCAAACTAGCTCTTTCAATACAAGGGACCATTTAATATTTTGTAAGGCAGCACTACAGTTGTAATAAAGCAATGCTTCTCTCCTTTAAGCACTGCCATCCTTCATGGCGTAGCACCATTGTCCTTCACCATATGGCATCATTCTTCTATTCAAGGTGCTATCCCTCTATTACGCACAAAGTGTGAATCAGTTTTCTCCCAGTACAATAGGCCACCCTCTTTGTAAGGCATTGCCCTCCTTCAAATGCCACTGCACTTCACATGCCACCATGTATCTTCAAGAGCATCTTGTCCTTTTGTTCCATCTTCTGCTTGGTTACATGGAAATCCAAACTCTCCACACATATGTGGGCCATTTCTTCTTGTTTTGAGCAACTAACAGCAACAAATGGATATGTAGATTGATAAAATAGACTCCACAACGGTAAAGGTCTGCTATGTCCTTGAAAATGGCTGTTTTGTAAATGCCTTCAAAATGACAAAAATATTGCAGACAGAGAGGCTGTCATCTGCTCGATGAATAGTTCATGCCATATTTTTGACAGTCCTGACAAAGCAAGAATATGGTGTAATGGCCTCCTCTACCATGCGTCCAATTGAAACTTGCCACATGCCCCTTCTTGTGATTTATCTCTCATATAAGTGGGGAGCGGAGAGAGAATTAAATTGAAAAGTGAACTTTCATTATTCCCACCTCTGCTTGATTTAAACTATTAAGGCTGATGTCTCCATTTTTTCACAACAATAGTGTCACTTCCAAGTGATTATTCCACTTCCACACACAATTTTGAAGTTCCATTTTTCAATATAGCTGGTGGGGACTGAAACATAATAGTTAAGATCAACTTGATGATGTGGAGGCTCAATCAATATTTATGTCAACCACAATGGCCATAAACTTCACTTGCATAGTTTTAAATGTTTCAGAAATCTTCCTTTGCATGACTCCATTTATCTCAAGAGATTTATGAACATAAGAGTGATTTTGGAAAATAAGCAAAGGATCAACACATTTATATTTATAAATATAAAAAGTCTATTCCTTAAATTTATCCATTCAAAGTATCATATATTATAAAACTAATCAATAACAAGTCCACCAATTTTTCCTCGTCCCCATTAATTAATTATTTTAATAGTGTATAAATAAGTTGATTAATTAATCAATTAATAGATATGTACTAGAGGGGCAGTAGGCCTAGCTCGATTGGCTAAAGCATCCTGTTGCAAGCAAGTGGTCACGAGGTCTAGTCTCCCCACCGTCCTTGTGGTACAAGAGGGTGTGTCGCACCAGCGTCACTGGTCACGTGAAAAAAGTTTACCAGGTGCACTGCAATTTATAGGGGGACGGATACCCAACCGATTCCTGCAGTCTAAAAAAAAGAAAAAGATATGTACTAGAAATAGATAATTTATATTATTAAAATTGGCACTTTCTAATAGCAACTTTAATATATTTTCTCTTTTTATGTACACATGTGGCAGGAAACACATGAAGAAGTCTTCACCATCACACCAAAATATTCTCTATTCCTAGCAAAAATTTTAATTCTATTAAGAAACTTCTTATACATCAATTTGTGAAACTGCAAAAACTTGTTTTCCATGAAAACATTTTGCAATATGATCATAGCTCCCAGACTTGCAGAAGGCTTCTTGAGTTTCACAATGCCACCTATCTCACAAGAATGCTTCTACCAAATTGCCTTAGATGCGTTTTTAAACTGACATTTGGAA
>VDFB02273126.1:0-45751 GCA_007258455.2 Sequoia sempervirens | reverse complement strand
ATATAAGGGATCTATGGATTTGGGGTCACTATTTTCATTGCTGTAATGTTTTGTAAGGATCTTAGAACTGTCATCATTCCCCAAATACATATAGAACTGGAAGAATGACATGAAGAGAGTGGAAAAAAGAAGAAGATCCTTTTGGGTCAACATGGAAGAGACATAGGGTGTCTCAATGCCTTGTGTCATCCCAAAAAGGAAAACATAAGACAAAAGAAAAAAGAGAAAATGAAAAGGTAAAATAAAAAGAAAGAAAGCCTTTTGGGTCAACATGGAAGAGACATAGGTTTTCTCAGAACCTTACATCATGCCCAATAGTAAAACACAAGAAAAAAGATAAAAGATAAAATGAAAAGGTAAAGTAAAAAATAAAGCCTTTTGGGTCAACATGGAAGAGACATAGGCTGTCTCAATTCCCTATATCATCCCCAAAAGGAAGACAAAACAAAAGTGAAAGATAAAAAAGTGAAAGAGATGCACAACATAGAGAAGAATGAAGGTACAAATAGAGTAATTTCACAAAGAGAGAGGACATCAAATAGAACATCATGGGGGATCACATTATGCATATGCAATCACACAAAAGAAAAATGCACAAGAAAAAGAAAATGTAAAAGACTAGTAAGGAAAATGCAAGTCAACCATCTAGCAAGTCATCTGCCTCCCAATCTCAGTCTATATAAGTAGAAGGTAAACAACATGGCTAAGGGACAATGACAATTGCATTACTAGGACAAGGCTAACAACTTCTTTCCCCCACTGGGTGCAAGACAAGAATGAGTCAAGCGAGGTGATAGGAAAGGTTATGAAATAGTGAGAATGGAAGATTCTACCACTATTTCATGACAAGGACTAGGAGAGTGTATTATGCAACCATTGGATAGCAATCATTTCCATCAAAGTGATACTTAGTGTTTATTTCAATGTATGACACTCACCACTACTATGTCCAAGAATGTGATGATATGAACAATGTGGAACTTTGGAATCTTTAGGATACATTACCAACCTATTCATAGGTGGCAATATTATGAGTTCTTTTTTAAAAAGTATATATCAATTTCTAGTGATTCAAGTTTAAAATTTAGATCAGTGTTGGCTGATTCCTTTATAAAAGTGTGACACAACTTTGGAATTTTACCTCGATGCCAAGATTATGGAGCAACAATTTCTAGAGTACCAAGTTTTGGAGCAAAAAATTTAGAAAATACAAATCATATTTGGCTTGAGCAAGAAGGGTGCAAGGTCCTCTCCAAGACATGATCTTAATAACATAGGAAGACCCAATGGAGAATTCAGTCGATTGGCCATGCAGGGGTGTTTTGTTCATTTTTCTTTCTTCATGCCCAAATCTATCTAAGTTTCAAGCCGCAAAAGCAAAATTTTGTTGTGGATTTCTAAACATTTTGTATAATCAACCCATTTTCACAAGCAAAATAGGGGCTGGTAGATTTTTTATCATTGTAAAGTATTTTTGTGATCATTTAAACTATTACCTATTATAATTTTTTGTTATTATTAATATATCTACAGACCCTCCTCCTTTTTCCAAAACAAAAAACACATTTTCCCTCACAAATAAATTCACATAAAATACCAATTACATTCCAACATTATACTCCCTTGACAAAATTTAAAACCAATAATAAATATTTGGAATTTGGACTTTATCTCTAATAATTAAGATACACGGGCTACCCACCTACAACAATCTTATTGGAAACATTAGTACACTTGAAAATTTATAAAGAAACATTATATACTACTAATCATCAATTAAATATAAGTTCTAAACATCAACCATGTCTAAAAATATAAAATCAAACCAAAGTCTCTAAAATAATTTTAGCTATGCCTCACCTTCTCCCCATCTAATCTCAGGTTTCCTCCTAGAAGCTTTCTTCCAATATGTCCTGGAATTCCCCCATTTTTCCATTAATATTGTGTGCCCCTAGCACAACTCAAAATCACTTAGATAAATTAATAATCATTCTCACTTGAATTATCTTCATATAATAACTTCTTATGAGAATTAACATGATTACTCTTAGGTTCATGATTAACAAAAATTAAAAAAACACCTTGATAATTAGTGGTATTGAATGTCCTCTATTCTTTGTAGGTTCCCTAAGCAAGAAAACTATTACTAATCAATATTTATCCAATTTAATAGGTAAATAAAATAATAAATTTGATCATTAAAACAATAGAAATATAGTGCCCCACCTTAAAGGAGATGGAACACAAGGGATAGGGTTTCTATTCCACTATTGTTTTATTCAAGGAAACCCTAAAGATCTCAATCCAATGATAGAAATGGGGAAAGAGATCTTGAAATAGGGTGTCCTAGGGTATGACTAATGAGTAAAGAAGGGTTCACCACCAAGCTAGGGCTAAGAAAGAAAAGAAATTTAAATGACATGCAAAGTACCATGCAAAACATAAATAAATGACCTAGGAAGTGAAACTGAAATGCAAAATAAAAGATCAAGAAAGTACAGCGATGCACCTAGGAGAGTGATGAGCTCAAAAAAAGCTCCAAAACCTTCAAATATTGTTGTTGGATCCCCACTAGGAATCATATACCAGTTTGGGTGATTTAGTCCTAGATTAGGCTTTTTGTGCCAAAACTAGAATCTCGCAGTGGTTGATCTAAATTCATTGAAATCTAGAAAATGAGTTGTATTGCGACTCATACCCCATAAGTGGTGAATTGGTCCCACTCCAATTTTTTGGAGTCTTAAGACCTAAATCCACTCTCATATCTCTACTCTTCGTTCCACACTTTATTTTTGGATCTAAAACTCTATATTTTGGCCTACAAGTGACTTTTCGTGATTCTATAAATACGTAGACAACTTAGATAACATTTTTGATCTTGTAACTTAGTCTTCAAATATCCTTCAAGCTTCAAGACACCCAAATCTGCAATGACACATTTAGAGAGAGAAAAACTTGTTTATTGATAGGGAATAAGGGTTTTTCCTAGGTCAAACCCCATCTAGGTAATTAAATCTTCTGATGAAACAATAAAATATGAAAATGAAGCATTAAATATGAAACATGAACAATGATACCTTGAATGATGTCTTGAAATATAAATCAACAATCTAGCATGAAGTGGCCATGTAGAATGTAGATCTTGTTCTTGAATTAGATGTTAGACAATGCTTAATCTTGGATCATGAATGATACATCACAACACTATCTCAACAACATGCTTGATACTTAATGACTTTGAAATAATAATTGATCTTGAATTGATGCAACAAATGATGAAGAAATCTTCCCTTGAATGCCTTAGAAATGCTCTTGTAAACTCCTTGAATACTCTTGTGGAGTCTTGGAATGCTTAAATCTTGATTTCTTATGATGATATCATGAATGCTTAAGTGAAATAATGATTTGAGACCTTTTTTATATAGGCATTTCATCTAATTTACCATTTATTAGATCCCAAAAGTTAACATTCATGAAATTTGAACTTAAAACCCTGATTTCTCACTCAAAACCTAAAAAAGGGGTCAAATAGGGCTCATACACCACTTGTGGCATATTGGTCCCATCTTGATGGGAATGATACACCCAAGGTATCATATGGATCCCACCAATTCTCTTTAGGTGGAGGAAATGTTGGGGAGTTAAGGAATTAATTATATTTTTTGATCTTGTTAGGATTTAAATTGAAATTAGCATCAAGATGCATAATATAGGGTCTTAGGGTCCTATTAATGATGATATAAAGGTCATAAATTTAAGCGGGCCCAAATTAGGTCTATTTTAATGTTAACCATTCCCAAATTAAGTGTGAAAATGTAGAGGGATACTTTTTCCATTGCTAAAATTAGCCCCCACATTAGTGAGAGGAGGAACTTGCTTCAAACTCACACTAAAGTAGACAAATAGAGGGGTCCAAGTGTACTAATGTGGATGGTATATGGTAAAAAAAATCAAGGAGGTGGTGAAGATCCCAAGATCTAGGATCCTACATCAAACTAACATAAGCACAGGGCACACACAAGTGTATTATATGCAGTGCCAAGATATACAAACATGCAATGCCAAAGACATAAATATGAAAGGGAAAGAAAGAAAAGGTGGATCAAGCTTCAATAATTTGTACCACATGTTGTGGATAAGATCTAAGGTATTTTTCCAAAACTGCCCACTCACTTTGAGGCAACAAAAATTTAGGTTTTCCATTGGGTGAGTATCCAAACGGATGGCTTAGTGAGAAATTCATACCTCTATGTTGGCTTCTCACCATATAATGAGAAATTCATTCCCATGTTTAGGCTTCTCATCATATGCTAACAATACCAAATCTATATCTTCTAAAAATTTTGACAAGGAATCACAAAGAAATGAACATAAAGCTTCATGAGGCAAGCAAAGCTTCATATGCTTGACTCCCATGAAAAAACAAGATGGCACCATAGGCAAGCAAAGTGTGTTATGCAAGGTGGCCATATATCCGAAAATGTAAATGTAAAATAGTGTAAGGTATGTTTTTAAGATATTTTCCTTAGTTCTTGTAAGGTATCTTCTTAGGGAAGATCATGCCTATTGCCTCCATGATAGGATAAGTCCAAGAAATATCATGCTCTAGAAGGAAATCAAACACAATGACACCACTAAGGACACATCACAAGAAGACATAAAATCACAAAATGAAACATGATTGTCAATGTATACCTCCACTTTAAAGTGGTTGCTAACACTATTGTTATGAGAAATTTCTTTAAAGTAGAATAAGACATGAGAGGCTATTCAGAAAGCCCTATGCCAAGTCATATTCTTTTGAATGAAACTACATCATGGAGAAAGGGTTGCCTGAAAAATGTAATAGTAAAGATAACTTAGTATTTCACATGTGAGCCACCTTAAGGAATGTCATTCACATCCCAAGATTGATATTATACATAAATGGAAGGAGATAAAATAGACCAAAAAAAGCCAAGTGCCATATGAGGACAAGGAAAACCTAATCCTTTAATCCCACTTAGTGCAAGACAAGGGTGAGTCAAGGTGATTGATGAAAAATATGCTAGAGTGAAAATTAGTATCAATTAGAGGAATTAGGTGCCTCAACATAAGGCAGAGCACCACACTCCTTAATATGTTGAATTCAACTACTCAGAGCCTTAATATGTAGAATGACCATGAACTCTATGATATGCAAAAAATGGATTCTTGTAGTAAACTTTCTATCATGTCCTTGGAGGGATGGATATCAAATGATCTTGGAGGAGTCTCAACAAGATACTCTCTTGAAAAAAAGTAGAAGACGTTCCATTTTTTGTGATAAATATGTCTCTTGCACAAGGTGTCATACTTACACAAGACTCTTTAGATTGTGAGATTTTATTTTTCTTCTCTAAAGGAAGGTGTAAAATATAACATACTCCAATCATTAGTGTTTTGTGTGATGACATTGATATTAAGTGAAGACTTCTTTGTTTCTTTCATTTCTTTCAAAGGATAACAATCAAGACAACTAGTGTATATCAATTCAGGATGCACTAATGTTATATTTGGCTTAAAGAATAATCTTTTATAAGAGTGTTGCTACTGAGTGAAGGCTTGTTTGTTTCTTTCAATGGATAATAAAAAAACCACTAGTCTTTTCTTATATGTGAGGCTCTATAGGGACACAAATACCTTGTTATTTAGAACCACATCCATTTCTACTATACCCAAGTTACTTAATGATTTCATAACCTTTTCCATAAATATTTTTCATTTATTTTAGATTTAATTGTTGTTCATTATCATTTTCGTCAATTTTTTTGTATAATTTCCTTCTTCTACTAAAGTGTTTGAGGTGGATTCTTTTTAAGGGTATTTCAAATTTTGTGTTGACATTATCACTATTTCTTTTTCCTTTTTGGTCTTTTGTTAATGATCTTTTATTCTCCCATGAATGTAGGTATGAAATTAGAGAAACTCAAACAATCCTCCAATAATTTTGTGACTTCATCAATATGTTTTTATTTGTCTTTCTATTGCATAGGTTATATTTGTGTAGTTGGTGTCAATGTTTTCAAAGGATTATCCTTTCCTTTCACAATGTTTAAACAACTATTTGGTTCAAGGTCAGCTTCGAGTTTGTACACTTTGTTGTTGTAGACATACTTCATTTTATGATGAAGAGTAGAAGGAACCCCATTCATTGCATGAATCCATGGTCTTCCCAAAAGAATATTTTATGAAAGATAATGAGGCATAATATGGATTGGTGTTTCTAATGTAGCCTTTCCAGCTATAATAGGCAAAGTAATCACACCAAGTAATTATTTTCCTACATTGTCAAATTCCTTAATAGATCAAGAGTCAAGTTGAATTTTTTATTTATCCACACCAAGCATATCCAAAAGAGTTACACTACACACATTAATGGTGGAGACATTTTCAACAAGGGTTATTTTTACTATCCACCTATTGTAGTCACTTATTATCATGAAAGCGTCATTTTTTTTTTGCACTTCCAAAGAAGGGAGCTCACTTTGGTGGAAAATAATGAAAACATTCATTTCTTGAATCATGGCTGCTATTTCATCCAGTTGCACATTAGGAGGGGCAGGAAATTGTTGTAAGGCACTTTGAATAATGTTATGATAATGAGGATATTCTTGAATAAGGTCCCATAAGGATATCTTAGTAGGAGTATTCTTAAGTTATTTAACAAGAACATACTCCTTTCCACTTTTTGGAGGAAAATGAGGAGGACCGGGAAAGATAAGGTTAGGTAATGGGAGGGATGTTGAAGGTTTTTGTAGTGGTTATGGATTGTTTCTAGTGTTATATGTATGATAAATGGTATTATAAATTGGCTTGTACAAAACATTATTCTTATGTGGGTAAAGGATAAGTTCAAGTTTGTTTTGAGTTGGAGATTTGTGTGAAGGAAAGTAAAGGATGATTTGAGGTTGAATAATATTAATGTCCCTTAGTGAAGGAGAGTCTAATGTTACTTCATCATCTTTATCTAAGGAAACTATATCACTATTTCCAATGTTAAAATTTTCTTTCACAATGATATCCTCCCTATGAGGAGAGTGTTTAGGAGAACTAAAAGATTGATATTCATGACATTCAAAGGTTGGTTCTTCTAAAATAACTTCATCGTAAGGGATTTATCAATAGTTGTATTGTATTTTTTCTATCTATGATCACATTATCTTGTTCAATAATGCTTTCTTTAGGGGGATAGAGAGGAAAATAGGATTCTTATGAATTTGATTGGTTTGATTTTCAAACATTAAAATATATTCTTCACCACTAGGAGAGATATCAGGAGAAGAATAAATGCAATTTTCATGATTTTCCATGATTTCATTCTTATTTTCTAAGGTCACATTCTCTTGTGCTATAATATCTACCCTAGTAGGAAAGCTTTTAGGGGAGTGACAAAGAAGATGTTCATCACATTCCATAGTTAGATTTTTTAAATCAGCTTCATGACAAATAGGGGAGTCATTGAGAGAAGGATAATCATGCTTGTCAATGATTTGACCTTTTCATTCAAATAGATTTATCGAAATTGTAGTAGTATTAGGAAAGGGAGAAATGATATTTTCATGAATTTCAAGTGTATCTTCTAACACTAAACTATCTTCTTTATGGCTAGGAAGGATATTAAGAGAAGAACCGATGTGATCATCATGTTTATCTACAATTACATCCCTATGTCCTATAATGTATTACCAAATGGGAGAGCTAGGATTGTCATAGCTCTCAATAATCAGATCTATTAACACCAACTTGTCCTCCTCTCAAATGTAATTTTCATGGTTGTTCATGATTGTATCCTATTTCACTAAAGCATTCCCACAAGTAGGGGAGGTGTTGGGAGAGGAATGTAAACCAAGTAAAGTAGTGGAAATGATTTCATCTTCTATTGTTATAATATCTTGCCAAGGGGGAGGAGGAGAAGGAAAAGTAATACTTTCATGATTCTCAATGATTACATCTTCTTTCACCAAGATAGATTCGTCACTAATAGGAGAGTTATTGGGAGAAGAAAAACTATGATTGCCATGATTTTCTATACTTGTATCTTATTCTATCACATTGTTCCCACAAATAGGATAGATAAGAGGGGTGTAGATTTAATTCAAGCATCAATATTTTCACTTTCTTGTACTAAGAGACTCATAACTAGGAAGTGTATTGATTGAATGATGATTATTGACTAACTTTTTCTTTGTAAACTTGAAAAAGAGAGATTCTAACATTTGTGAAAAGTAATATATACAAACTCAAAATGGAAAGAGACTTAAAATGCAATGAAATGACCTAGAATGAAATGGGTAAATGCAATTTTTAGATTTTAAACAAGGTAATTTTTTTATTATACTATGCAACAATCTAAAAATGAAATTTTGTGAATGCAATTTTGAAATTAAGAAATACATGAAATGAACTTATTTAAGCTAGATCTAATGAAATACATGTAATTGAAACTCAACCAACTGAAATAAATAACTAATGACAATAAACAGAAGTGAAAAAACAAGGTTTTCAATGTTGTAAAATGTACTTTTAGGGCTGATCTAGAACTAATTCACCTAGACGGGCATATGAGCCCTAGTCAAGGTTTTAGGAGGGTTCAAATGCTAGAAAATGGACAACGTACAAAAATCCTAGAAAGGAGGAAAAATAACCTATAATGGGACTAAATTTCCCAAAGGGTTACATGAGTCCCAAATTAAATTTTTTACAGCAATTTCAGCTAATTGAATGATCTACGATGCAAAAATGCAACCTTTATGCACTTTCACTTATACAAGATTTTAAAACCCTAGATGCAAATTAACTAATGTACAACATAATGCAAAGTTAATGCAAGCTAGATCTAGGACTATGATGCGCTCCAAATTAGAAAATAAGGTGTTCTAAATCTAGGTTCACCAAAATGAAAAAAAGAAAATATAGTGCCCCACCTTGTAGGAGATGGATCACAAGGGATAGGGTTCCTATTTCACTATTGTTTCATTCAAGGAAACCCTAAAGATCTCAATACAATAATAGAAAGGATGCAAGAGATATTACAATAGGGTGTCCTGTAGTACCACTCCATTTTTCTTATGTTTTCTGGCAGTATGTTTTTACTTTCATATACCCTAATACTTGGTTTTGATGTATTTGATCACTGACTGTAGAGCGATGATGGATTTATTTTATGATGTGATGATACACTGTTTGGTGGTGATTATTTCTAACATGCTTTATGTTAGCATAAATGTTTACTTGAGATGTTTTTTGCTATATATGCTTATGGTAGATTAATTGATATTTATTTTGTCAGTTTGGTGTGATATTGTACTGGTGAGGAGATGGAGTTGCATCACTCGCTTGTGAATGCCTTGTGATTTCCAAGGTTTTCTCTTCACGGTGTGTTTGAATCATGGATTATATACATGTATGTTATATGTCTGATTCTAGGATTGTAGGTACATGACACCGACTCCACCTAGTTTCATAGGTTTGAGCGTGTCCAGGATCAATGGTAATGTTGATTGGGAGATAGTAACGAGGTTTTTCCTAGTCTAGCCTCAAACCTAGTCATAATATGTCGTCAATTAAGGTCCAGTATGTTTGGTTGTCATGTCTATGTTTGTGTTGTTATTTGTTATGCAAGGTTTATTTTGTGATTTTAATGTTAGATTAATGTTCTTTATAATTTAGTGTTTATTTAATTAGTTTTAAATATTGTAGTTAAAAGCTTCATATTTTATTTAATTAATTAAATTAGTTTGTTTGGTAAGATAATTTAATCATTGTGATTAAAGTTATTTTATTAAATAAATTAATTAATTCATTAAATTTCCTATTATTAAGTGGTTAGATTAAATATAATTGAAATGCTTTTGAGTGAATTGGAATTTTAAATTTGTTTAAAAAAAATGAAAATAATTTTTGAATTTTTAAATTCTATAAAATAGAATAATTTTTTATAATTGTTAAAAGAAAATATCTGTGAGTTTGTTCAAAGGTATTTTTCATTTTCCATGTGTGTTATTAAAATTAAATACAAATTGTTGTTGAGGATTTTGTTGGAGAGAATATTGCCAAAACTGGGAAAAAACAAGAAGGCACTTCACGGGAAAGAAAAAGAAATAGAGAATTGCTGGAAAATTTGTTATTTTATTTTTAGGGTTTTGGTTTTTAAAGAATTTTGGAAGAGGTTCTCAGGATTATTTTCTCATTCAGTAATTTGAATCTTTCTGGAAGTGGAGGTTTGGAAAGGGTTTTGGAAGTTGCACTTAACAGGCAAATCTTTTCTTCAACTTTCAATTCTTCAAGCTACAAGAAAATAGGTTCTTTGTTGTTTAGTTAGTTGTATTGTGATTTGAAAATATTTTTCTGTATAAAGATTTAATTTTTTAGAATTTTTGTTAAATTTGTAAAATAAAAATATTTCCTATAGAAGAATATTTGATTGAACCTTCTCTATTTCTCGGTAAAATTTTATTGAAAATATTTCTGTAGAAAACTTGTTACCTCTCTATGTAAAATTTTGAAACAAAAACTTTATAGTAAAATCTAAGAGCATCATAGAAGGTTATTGTTAAACAATATAAAATTCTCAAAAGAAAACAAAATAAATATTAGTAGATTTATAAATGAAGTTCTTTGATAAATTCGAGGAAACAAAAACCTCTGGGAAGAACTTTACTAAACATTTCCTGTAGAAAAGATTTTGGGAATTTAGATTGTGAATGAAATCTCTTTATGGAAATTGAAACCCTCTATCAAAATTGAGAAATTGAAAACTTTTTTTTGTTTAATTAAATTCTCCTATAGAAAATTCTTTATTAAAATTTTTTCTCTTCCCCAACAATCTTTCTGGTTTATTGTTTATATATATATATATATATATATATTTGAATATATATATATATGCATATTTATGTAAAATATTCATTTGAAATTATGTAGAATGTTCATTGAATTTTATTTAAAACAAGAAACAGAGATATCGCCATACAGGCGAAATTCGTCATTATTTTAGAAAAAAAATATAAAATAAAAAAAAAATTAAGGGAGGCGTAGGGGGCTATTCCTGTACAGCCGTTACCCATAAGGGAGCCAGCTATGAGGGAAATGCCCAACGTTGCCTGCATAGCTGCACCCATGGAGGGGTTCGGCTGTGTAAGGCAGCCGACCCCTGCCTTGGTATATATTAAACTTATAAATTTTAATTTAATTTAATTTATTTTTATTTTATTTTTAAATTATAATATAATATATATATTTTATATGCAATATATATTATTAATAATATATCTTATATATATAATAGATATATATTGTATTTATATAGATTTGTAATTGTGTTTAAAAAAATTAGTGATTATAGATTTATTTTGGACAATTAAAAATATATGTATATATTTATATATTTAAATAAATATTCAATTATAATGATTTGAAGTGTATTTATTTAAATGTATAATATATTGTTGATTAGTATATGAAAATCATAAATAGATATTTTTATAATGAAATGTACTATGTAAATTAGTTGAAAATTTTGTTATAATGCATGAATGTGAAATTGGAGTTAATTGTTAGTTTTAATTTTCATATTGATTGAAAAATGGATTATATTTTAGTTGATTATTTTCATGCTTTATGTTATTGATTTGATTGGATTTAGAAAATCCTAATAATAGATTCTTATTTTGCGTGAATTGCTTTAAGTTGTTTCTACTCTTATTGGGAAAATTGGGGTTATATGGGATTTTAAGTCTTCTAGATATAGTTTCTTCATGAGGGAGTTTTTTTTATGATGGTTTCATATTTTGAACATGCTAGGGTAGTGCACATAGTTTTATTAGACTTAGACACCTGGTTTTATGAACGGGTTGTGATGTCTATTGTTATATGGTTGGTATTCGATGTTGGTTTATGTGCACCTTGTCTACCATAGTTAGTGGAATTAGTTTCCTTGTGTTATTATTAGGGGAGTTGCTCTTTATGAGGACCGACACACACAGTGGTGCCAGGATAACTCATGTAGAGTTAGTTAATCAATGAAAACTAAATCAACACATTAGGTATTCTAGAACCTTTAACTAGATTAATTAAGACTCACTCGTGGACTAAACCTGGGCTAGTTCAGACTTGGGAATGAGTCGAGAAGGCCTAGAATGGAAAAATTGATATCTAGTCATTATGAAAGATATTTGATTTCGTGACAAATTGCATGTGGGGTCGGGTTTCGTAAGAGGTTACCAATGTAACTCAAGATGGGAGTCAGAACCTAGGAAGATTCGCCTAGGTAACCTATGCAACATTGTGATGACACTCCACCTATAATAAAAGTATCCTTGTGAACTTAGTGTATTTGATCCTTCAATTCTTGAAGCAATGTAACCATTAAGTTAAGTTTACACTTATATAGTTTTGTCTATGATTTCGCTTGTGTCTAGGGTTTGTAGGTTATGTCTAGGGAACCTTTTTACTATCTCCTAGTATGGGAGGTGGGCCTAAGGGTACCACTTGGTTAGGTGGAACGTGCACCTTACACTGTTGGGTCCCAAGTTCTTATTCGTGGCGATGAGTAATTTTGATTGGAGAGCTTATGTGTGGATATGTACTTTCTCATAATTATCATTAGTATTATTGGATATTATTGGATATCTTATTTATGTATTACTCCACAATTGTAATCGGGGAGAACTTTTGTAACATGTAATTGTACAATTTTGTATGACCTACCTCACTTGGAAATTCAAGTGTTGTAAATGTCATTATAATTGCAATGTAAAGAAAGAATCATATTTGTTCTTTAATGATGTAATTTATTTGTTAATGAATGTATGATCTTAAGTTTATGAGAATTAAACACATTCTATGTTAATTACTTTTGTCATCTATGGGACTTACATGTAGTGTGTCGTCGCGTATCTTAGGGAATGTTTGCATTAATGAAGAACATGTATTGACTTTTAAAAAAAAATTATTACACTATCATAGTCATTGCAACATTATTTTAGCTTATGTGGTGGGGCATTATAGATTGATATCAGAGCAAAGGTTCTAACATTGGATGCTTTGGGTAATTCTGAGCCCATTAGGTTGTCCTAGATGTTAGACTATGTAGTATTGTTTTCTGTTAGCCTAGTTTGTTTTGTATTTGAGACTTGTTTTATTTTTTTTTGTGTAGGATCATGCCTAGATGTCATGGTAGAGGTCATGGTCAAGGTCGAGGTGGAGGCCGTGGGACGAACCCCCATGTTACTCCCCCTTAGAGCTCCCACGAGAGAAAGTATGTCGAATAGTTGAGTCATCAGTTGGAATAGACAAGTGGGGAACAAATTTTGATTCAGCCTAAGGTTAAGGGAGCATAGTTGCGTCCCTTACTAGAAGAGGTACTTGTCAGACTTGGTATGAGGCAAGAAGTTGATCAGGAGGTGGTTAGGGAATGTGATAGATCTCCTAGGAGGATTGTTAGTACTACAGAGTAGGATACCATAGTTGCAGGACATATGAGAGATTTGTTGAGGGCACGCCCTCCTACATTTGATTGCACAGGTGGTGGTCTAGAAGCATAGACCTAGTTATTAAAATTGGGAAGATGTTTTTCTATGCACCCATATGGTAGCAATACCCGAGCTAGATGTGCCATCATGCATCTAAGAGGTTTTGCCTCTACTTGGTGGCATTTGGAGGAGCATAAGCTCTATCTAGAGATTGGGTCAATTTCTTGGGAAATGTTCTTAGAAAGATTTAGAGCACATTTCCTATCTAAGCATTAGAGACAACGACGAGCTGATGAGTTTCACGATTTGTGTCAAATGGTTTTATCTGTTGAGCAGTATGAGTGAAAATTTTATGAGCTTGAACAATATGGTAGAATTGGAGATGATGAGACGATGTTGGTACAATATTTTATTAGGGGTTTGAACACCCGTATTAGTGGAGGAGTTAGAGTCTTTGAATCGAAGACTATGGAGGTTACAGTTGAGAAAGCACGTATTGTGGAGGAGAATCTGACTCTGGCATTGGGTGGACATATAGGTGTCTAGATAGGTAGTGTACCTATAGCAAGTTTTGGTCCACGAGGTGGATAGATATAGATAGGATGTTCGTCTAGGAACCAACAGACACTCGCTAAGGGTGGACAGTAGCAACAACAGCATAATCCATAGAAGAAAAATAATTCAAAGCCTTAGTAGGGTAATAATTCTCAATCAAGAAAGAACTGTAACTAGTGGCGCAATAAGCACAATCAACAGGATCAGCCAGCGTAGAGTGGACAGTCTACTGTTAGTAGAGGAAGCTTTTAGCAATCCAATGCACCTTTGGGTGGTAGAGGATTTGGTTGAGGTACTGGTTGTTATTCTTGTGGTCACCAGGGACATATTTCTAGGTAGTTTCTTGTGAGAGGTTCATCAGGATTTGGTCGGCGACCGACAACTTTTCAGCCTATAGATGGAGATGCAGGCCGTTCTCATACAGTTTATGTTGTGGTAAATAATTACTATGTTGATCATCAGAATACATCGGTCGAGACTTCAGGTCAGTTATAGGGTACTAATGTTACTATTCTTTTTTATTCTGGAGCTACTGATTTGTTTATATCACCTACTATTGTTGAGTGATGTGGTCTTGTGGCGATAAAGCAAGGTGGTAAGTGGCAGGTAGAATTCTCCTTTGGGGTGAAAGTAGTGGTAGAGAACCTTGTATGCAATTATGGACTAAGAATTGGTTCATTATCTACCTTAGTAGATCTTCATGTTACACCCCTTGGTTTGCATGATATTGTTTTAGGTATGGACTGGTTAGAATCTCATTATGTTGTGATTCATTGTCAACTGAAGATAGTAAGTTGTATTAAGGACATAGGTACAAAATTTGAGATCATAGGTGTTCAAAGACCTATCTCTTGATGGATGATTTATGTTATGCAATTGAAGAGATGTATTCATCAGGGTTGTCAACTGTTTGCAACAAAAATTAATGACTTGGAGGTAGGGGAGAGTCGAGAGATATCTCTTGATGATCACCCTATCCTTAGGGAATTCATAGATGTATTTCCTAGTGATATTTCTAGTATGCCACTGAAACGAGATATTGATTTTAGAGTTGACCTAGTTCCTGGAGTAGAGCCTATATCTTGATCCCCATACAGAGTTACTACTCAGGAACTAGAAGAGCTTCGTATCTAGTTGGAGGAACTTTTAGATAAGGGTTTTATTTGTTTGAGTGTTTCTCCTTGGGGAGCACCTGTCATCCTCGTAAACAAGAAGGAAAGATCGCTTAGATTGTGTATTGACTATCGTCAATTAAACAAAGTAACGATAAAGAATCGATATCCTTTACCCAGAATTGATGATATTTTTGATCAGATCAAGGGAGCTAATGTGTTCTCTATGATTGATCTGAAATCAGGTTACCATCAGTAACGCATTGTAGAAGCGAAGATTCATAAAACAACAATCTGAACTCGTTACGGGCACTATGAATTCAAGGTAGTATCGTTTGGATTAACAAATGCACCATCGATTTTCATGAGTTTGATGAATGGTGTCTTTTGCACATACCTTGATCATTTTTTTCTTGTGTTTGTCGATGATATCTTAATCTATTCAAGAAATATGAAGGAGCACGAAGAGCATACGAGGCAGGTATTGCAGTGCTTGAGGGAGAATCAATTGTACACAAACCTGAAGAAGTGTGACTTCTTTCAGATTGAGGTGAAATACCTTGGTCATGTGATTTCTGGAAAGGGTATTTTTGTGGATTTTTTGAAGATCCAAGCCATTATTTATTGGCTCATTCCTACCAACGTAGCTGAGGTTCGTAGATTTATGGATCTTGCTAGATATTATAGATGGTTTGTTTAGGGGTTTTCTAGGATTGGGCACCCCATTACTTCTCTTCAGAGGAGAGGGAAGAAATTTGTGTGGACAAAGCAATGTCAGTTGGCTTTTCAGACACTTAAGGAAAAGTTGACTAGTGTGCCTATATTGGTTGCTCCTAATCCTGCTGAGGATTTTGTTGTTTGCACTAATGCATCTTTGGAGGGTTTAGAAGCAGTATTGATGCAAGAAGGACGTGTGATCACTTATAAGTCTCGTAAACTCAAGGATCACAAACTGAATTATCCCACTCATGATTTGGAGCTTGCCACAATTGTTCATTCATTGGTTTGATGGAGGCATTTCTTATTGGGTCACCGCTTTGAACTTCATAGTGATCACCGTAGTTTGCAATATATTTTTACGCAACCTAATTTGAATGCTAGACAGAGAAGGTGGATGGAGTTCTTGTGTTAATATGATTTTGAGGTGAAATATGTTTAGGGAAAAGAGAATGTAGTGGTTGACACTCTCAGTCGCCGATGACATGTGATTTCTGCTATCACTCTTAGAGTTGACCTGAGGAGCCAAATTTTAGCAACACTTCCTATAGATAGATTATATTAGGAGGTGAAGATGAAGATTGAATTAGGTAGACCTCTAGAGGGTAGATTTATAGGGTATACACTTGAACCGGATGGTTTATTGTGACATTAGATCATATCTATGTAGCATATTTAGAAGGTCTTCACACGTTGATTATGACTAAGGCACATCAAGCTCCATACTCAGCTCATCCTGGTGTTAAGAAGATGCATGTGGATCTTCAATAGTTGTACTTTTGGCCCGATATGAAATGTGATATCGCTGATTTTGTATCAAGATGTCTTGAGTGCCAGAGAGTCAAAGCTAAGCATCAACATCCCGCTGGATTATTGCAGCCATATCTCATTCCATAATGTAAATGGGATATTATATCAGTTGATTTCATTGTTGGATTACCTATGTCGTCAAGTTGACATGATGCCATTATGGTTACTGTTGATAGAATGACTAAGGTAGCACATTTTTATCCAGTTCGATCATCTTATAATGCTTCATCTGTAGCTAGCATATTCATGGAGGATATTTTTAGGTTGCATGGAATGCCTTGTAGGATTATATCAAATAGAGATCATGGGTTTACTTCAGCCCTATGGACTTAATTACAACATGCTCTAGGTACAAATTTGAACTTCAGTTCAGCATGTCATCTTGAAACTGATGGTCAAACAAAGAGAATCAATCAAATTCTTGAGGATATGCTTAGAACGTATGTAATGGACCAACAATCACATTGGGAAGATTATCTATACTTAGTGGAATTTTCTTACAATAATGGATATCAAAGTTCCATAGGTATGCCCCCTTTTTAGGCATTATATGGACGTCCTTGTTGGACTCCATTGAGTTGGGATCAACTTGAGGATAGAGTGTTACTTGGACCTAAGATGCTTCAAGACATGGAGCAATAGGTTGATCACATTAGAGAACATATGATAGCAGCATAGGATAGACAAAAGAAGTATGCCGATGCGCATAGAGTGGACCACCAATTTTCAGTTGGTGATAGAGTATTTCTTTGAGTGCGACTGCAAAAGAGTCCAATCCATTATGGAAAAGGCTCTAAGCTTGCGCCTCGATTTGTTGGGCCATTTGAGATTCTAGAGAGGATTGGTCCTATGGTGTATCAACTCACCTTACCACCCAATTTTTCACATATTCATGATGTCTTCCATGTTTCAGTTCTTAGACCTTATCATCCTGATATTTCTCATGTACTTGATTGGAATGCATTCTAGGTAGAGGATGAGCAGTTGGATTTGGAGCCTGTGGGCATTCTTCAACACTGGAGGATCATTCTCAGGGGTCGAGACGTTGACCAAGTGAGGATCCAATGAGATCCTAGCCATGAGGCATCTGCTACTTGAGAGGATGCAACAAACATGAGGGAGCTTTATCCCTATATATTTGCAGGATTTTAGGAGTAAGCATGATCCTAGGGGGATGATGTTCTACCCCTCCATTTTGATTATGTTTTCTAACAGTATGTTTTTACTTTAATAGACCCTAATACTTGGTTTTGATGTATTTGATTGCTGACAGTAGAGCGATGGTGGATTTATTTTATGTTGTAATGATACATTATTTGGTGGTGATTATTTCTGACATGCTTTGTGTTAGCATAGATGTTTACTTGAGATTTTTTTTGCTATATATGCTTGTGGTAGATTAATTGATATTTATTTTGTCAGTTTGATGTGATATCAAATTGGTGAGGAGAATAGAGTTGCATCACTCGCTTGGGAGTGCCCTATGATTTCCATGATTTTCTCTTCACAGTGTGCTTGAATCATGGATTATATACATGTATGTTATATGTTTGATTGCAGGATTGCAGGTACATGACACCAACTCCACCTAGTTTCACAAGTTTGAGCATGTCAAGCTCAACGGTAATGTTGATTGGGAGATAGTAACAAGGTTTTTCCTAGTCTAGCCTCAAACCTAGTCATAGTATGTCCTTAGTTTAGGTCCAGTATGTTTGGTTGTCACGTCTATGTTTGTCTTGTTATTTGTTATGCAAGGTTTATTTTTTGAATTTAATGTTAGATTAATGTTCTTTATAATTTAGTGTTTATTTAATTAATTTTAAATATTGTAGTTAAAAGCTTCATATTTTATTTAATTAATTAAATTAGTCAGTTTGGTAAGATAATTTAATCATTGTGATTAAAGTTATTTTATTAAATAAATTAATTAATTGACTGAATTTCCTATTATTGAGTGATTAGATTAAACATAATTTGAATTCTTTTGAGTGAATTGGAATTTTAAATTTGTTTAAAAAAAAATGAAAATATTTTTTTAATTTTTAAATTCTATAAAATAGAAGAATTCTTTATAATTGTTAAAAGACAATATTTGTGAGTTTGTTAGAAGATATTTTTAATTTTCCATGTGTATTAGTAAAATTAAATGCAAATTGCTGTTGAGGATTTTCTTAGAGAAAATATTGCCAAAACTAGGAAAAAATAAGAAGGCACTTCACAGGAAAGAAAAAGAAATAGAGAATTGCTGGA
Source organism: Sequoia sempervirens (assembly GCA_007258455.2). Lineage (NCBI taxonomy): Eukaryota > Viridiplantae > Streptophyta > Pinopsida > Cupressales > Cupressaceae > Sequoia > Sequoia sempervirens. The sequence goes on along the minus strand of VDFB02273126.1, from coordinate 26,814 downwards.
AAAATTGTTATTTTATTTTTGGGGTTTTATTTCTTAAAGAATTCTAGAAGAGGTTCTAGGGATTATTTTCTAGTTCAGTAATTTGCATCTTTCTGGAAGTTGCACTCAATGGGCAAAGCTTTTCTTCAACTTTTAATTATTCAAGCTACAAGAAAACAAGTTCTTTTCTATTTAGTTAGTTGTATTGTGATTTGAAAAGATTTTATGTATAAAGATTTAATTTTGTAGAAGTTTTGTTAAATTTGTAAAATAAAAAGATTGCCTGTAGAAGAATATTTGATTGAAATTTTTGTACTTCTCGGTAAAATTTTATTGAAAACATTTCTATATAAAACTTGTTACCTCTTTGTGTAAAATTTCAAAACAAAAACTTTATAGTAAAATCAGAGAGCATCGCAAAAGGTTATTGTTAAACAATAGAAAATTCTCAAAAGAAAAAAAAAAAGATCTTAGTAGATTTATAAATGAAGTTCTTTGATAAATTCGTGGAAACAGAAACCTCTGGGAAGAACTTTGATAAAGATTTCCTATAGAAAAGATTTTGAGAATTTAGATTGTGAATGAAATCTCTTTGCGGAAATTGAAACCCTCTATCAAAATTGAGAAATTGAAACCTCTTTTTTGTTTAATTAAATTCTCCTATAGAAATTTCTTTATTAAAATTTTTTCTCTTCCCCAACAATCTTTCTAGTTTATTGTTTATATATATATATATATTAATATATATATATATTAAAATATATATATATTTAAATATATATATATATATATATATATATATATATTTATATATATATATATATGCATATGCATATTGATGTAAAATATGCCTCTAAAATTATGTAGAATGTTCATTGAATTTTATTTAAAAATAAAAAAAGATATCACCGTACAGGCGAAATTCGTCATTATTTTAGAAAAAAAATATATAAAATAAAAAAAATTAAGGGAGGTGTAGGGGGCTATTCCCCCATAGCCATTCCTCATAAGGGAGTCGACTATGAAGGCATCGCCTAGTTCTTCCTGTACAGCCATGCCCATGGAGGGGTTCGACTGTGTAAGGTAGCCGACCCCTGCCTTGGTATATATTAAAATTATAAATTTTAGTTTAATTTAATTTATTTTTAAATTATAATATAATATGTATATTTATATCTATTATATATTATTAATAATATTTGTTATATATAATATATATATATTGTATTTATATAGATTTGTAATTGTGTTTAAAAAAATTAGTGATTATAGATTTATTTTTGACAACTAAAAATATATCTATATATTTATATATTTAAATAAATATTCAATTATAATGATTTTAATTGTATTTATTTAAATGTATAATATATTGTTGATTAGTATATGAAAATCATAAATAGATATTTTTATAATGAAATGTACTATGTAAAGAAATTGAAAATTTCATTATAATGCATGAATGCAAAATTGGAGTTAATTCTTAGTTTTAATTTTCATTCTGATTGAAAAATGGATTATATTTTAGTTGATTAATTTCATGCTTTATGTTATTGATTTGATTGGATTTAGAAAAACCTAATAATAGATTCTTATTTTTCCTGAATTGCTTTAAGTTGTTTCTGCTCTTATTGGGCAAATTGGGGTTATATGGGATTTTAAGTCTTCCAAATATAGTTTCTTCATGAGGGAGTTGTTTTTATGATGGTTTCATATTTTGAACATGCTAGGGTAGTGCACATAGTTTTATTCGGTTAGACACCTAGTTTTATGAACGGGTTATGATGTCTATTGTTATATGGTTGGTATTCGATGTTGGTTTATGTGCACCTTGTCTACCATAGTTAGTGGAATTATTTTCCTTGTGTTATTATTAGGGGAGTGGCTCTTTATGAGGGCCGAAACACACAATGGTGCGAGGGTAACTCATGTAGAGTTAGTTAATCAGTGAAAACTTAATCAACACATTAGGTAGTCTAAATCCTTTAACTAGATTAATTAAGCCTCACTCATGGACTCAACCTGGGCTAGTTCAAAAATTGGGATGAGTCAAGAAGGCCTGGAATGAAAAAATTGATATCTAGTCATTGTGAAAGATATTTGATTCCACAACAAATTGCATGTGGGGTCGGGTTTCGTAAGAGGTTACCAGGGTAACTCAAGATGGGGTCAGAACCTAGGAAGATTTGCTTGGGTAACCTATGCAACATTGTGATGACACTCAACCTATAATAACAGTATCCTGGTGAACTTAGTGTATTTGATCCTTCAATTTTGGAAAGAATGTAACCATTAAGTTAAGTTTGCACTTATATAGTTTTGTCTATGATTTCACTTGTGTCTAGGGTTTGTAGGTTATGTCTAGGGAACCTTTTTACTAGCTCCTAGCATGGGGGTTGGCCCTATGGGTACCACTTGTTTGGGTGGAACATGCACCTTACACCGTTGGGTCCCCAGTTCTTGTTCATGGTGACAAGTACTTTTGATTGGAGAGCTCATGCGTGGATATGTACTTTCTCATAATTATCATTAGTATCAGTGGATACCTTATTTATGTATCACTCCTCAATTGTAATCAAGGAGAACTTTTGTAACATGTAATTGTACACTTTCATATGACCTACCTCATTTGGAAATGAGTATTGTAAATGTTATTATAATTGCAATGTAAAGAAAGAATCATATTTGTTCTTTAATGATGTAATTTATTTGTTAATGAATGTATGCTCTTAAGTTTATGAGAATTCAACACATGATATGTTAATTACTTTTTTCATCTATGGGATTTACATGTAGTGTGTCATCGTGTATCTTAGGGAATGTTTGCATTAATGAGGAACATGTATTCACTTTTTAAAAAAAATTATTACACTATTGTAGACATTGCAACATTCTTTTAGGTTACGTGGCAGGGTGTTACATGTCCTACAGTATGATTAATGACTAAAGAAGAGTTCACCACCAAGCTAGGGCTTGGAAAGATAAGAAATTTAAGTGGGATGCAAAGTATCATGCAAAACCTAACTAAATGACCTAGGAAATGAAATTGAAATGTAGAATAAAAGACTAAGAAATTACATAGATGGACCTAGGAGAGTGATAAGGTAAATTTTTTTTCCAAAATCCTGAAATATTGTTGTTTGATGCCCAATTTGACTCATATACTAGTTTGGATGATTTAGTCCCAAATTAACATTTTTGTGCCAAAACTAGAATCTTACAGTGGTTGATCTGAATTCACTAAAATCTTGAAAATGAGATGTATTGGGACTCACACCACAAGTGGTGTATCAGTTCCACTCTACTTTTTGAAAGGGTTAAGACCTTAATCTACTCTCTTATCTCTTCTCTTCCTTCCAAACATTGTTTCTGAATCTGAAACTTTGTATTCTAGCCTATAGGTGACTTTCTCTAATCTTATAAATAAGGAGACAACTTGGATAACTTTCTTTAATCTTCTAAATTAGTCTTCAAATATCCTTGAAGCTTCAAGACACCTATATTTTCAATCACACATGTAGAGAGAGAAAAACTTGTTGATTGTTAGGGAATAGGGGTTTTCCTAGGTCAAACCCCATTTAGGTAATTAAACCTTGTGATGAAAAAATAAAATATTAACATGAAACATGAAATATGAAACATGAAAAAGGATAGCTCGAATGATGTCTTGAGATATAAATCAATAATCTAACATGAAGTGACCATGTAGAATGTAGATCTTGATCTTGAATTAGATGTTGAACAATGCTTAATGCTAGATCTTGAATTCTACATCACAATAATGAATCAACAACATGCTTGATTCTTTATGTCCTTGAAATGATAATGGATCTTGAATTGTTGGAAAAAATGATGAAGAAAACTGCCCTTGAATGCCTTACAAATGCTCTTTTAAACTCATTAAATACTCTTGTGAAGTCTTGGAATGCTTAACTCTTGATTTCCTATGATGATATCATGAATTCTTAGGTGAAATGATTATTTGAGACCTTTTTTATATAGGAACCTCATCTAATTTACCATTTATTAGATCCGAGAAGCTGACATTAACTAAATTTGAACTTAAAACCCCAATTTCTTGCTCAAAACCCTAAAATGTGGCCAAATCAAACTCATACAACACTTGTACCATATAGGTCCCATCTGGATGGGACTCATAGACCCTGTTGGAACCCTTAACAAAAATTCTTGTTTCCACCCTAAAATTGTGCAAAGTCTGGCTTGGGCCCTTGTTTCTAGTTTTAGGTCATATCCTCATCAATGTGTTAGGGTTTTTTTTTAATAAAAAATCCCAAAAATTGGCCTATAAATCAAGAAACCCTTGGTAGTTCTATTTTTATGTTGACCTAATAATCCTAGTTTCTAGTTCTTTGAGTTATCAACATATGCCATTAAAGTCATGTATCTACTGGCCACTTGCATTTAGGTTCATCGGTCAGCTTGGTCCCTTTTAACATCAAATCTCCCTATGGTCAAGGCTTGATTTTAATGTTTTAAATCCTTAGCCTTTGTTCTTATGGGTCAATATCCTATTCACCTAGAGGTGGCCCCCTTTTATGCTTAAATTTTGCGGCATGTGCAAAACTAGAACTTCATGCTGACCACCCGATCATGGGGAATTGATCATAACCGTTCCTCATGTGCCCACACTTGATTGTTTCTTTATATTTTATTCACATGGGATGGAAATCTTCGACCATGCGTCTAATGTGTTGGTGGGCCTGATCTCCCTTGTGAAATGATTGGCACCATTCAAGGAAGATCAATGGTTGTAGGATTGAAGTTGTGGCCACATTTCTGCTACTCCCCACGTGCCTATCTTAATTTATTTCAATTTTTTTTAAAGACATGGGCTAGTGAGAAATGGCCACATGTTGTGTTTAATGATTGGATTGGTATCCCCAAAATGGTAGTGGACATGGTCCGAAGGAAGATCAATGGTGGATGTCATAACATGTGTTCTCGTTAGAACCATTCCCCATGCACCCATTCATCTACAACAATGAGGAAAGATAGTTCCACAGGCTAGTGAGTGAGGCGACATTAGTTCCACGGGCTAGTGAGCGAGGCGACATCTATCATTATTATGGGACCCACTAAAGTTTTTAAGGACCACGGTTTTATTCATAAGGGATGAAATCAATGGTTGATGGATTGTAGAATGGAGATGAGATCTTGATCGCTCCCCACCATCTTGTGAGTGCCCCAACCATGTCCTGTATTTTGTAACAAGCAAGTGGGAAAGTGCGATGTGGAATTTCTAAAAGGGATCTGGTGGAATCTAATAAAGTTAGAATACTTCTAAATTTGGTTGAGAGGATACTATTTCTAAAATGGTGTCATTTTTAAGTTTATTCTTTGAGGCACATGTTTGATATTTTGGCCGTCAGTCCTAATAATTATTGATACATGTGGAAAAAAAAGAAGTAGGGTAATGTACAAACTCAAGATTAGATCAAAATCATTGCCCGCTATTTTTCTGTACAAATGAATACAAGTGATTTAATTCCCATGGGTAAGCGAGTAATTATAACATGAATAGTTTTAATTAATGTTATGTATAGAGTGGATGTATATCTACTTAGGGATTTTCTAATTTAAAGGAGCATTAAAAGCACAATTAAAACGTAGTTATAAGTGGTTGAATTAGTAATCTACCCATTGATTTATCTTTTAAAACATGATCAACAATTAAGATTAAGAGGATCAAAGAAGACTATTGTCAGCTCACACGCACAAGATTACTTTGAAAAATTAATGGTTGGAACACTTGCATGGCTCATTATAATGAGGACCGATGGCCATATTTCTCATTCAAAAATTGCATTTAGAAACTAACAATTGAGTTTGATTCCAAGACCAAAATTGGTAGAGGTATTCTTGTTCTTATCACTAAGAGGATTAGTAAGTCTAGAGAGTTTGTTTGGTCGATCTAAAGGTCTAGGGGATTGAGTTTGATCGAGTTTCAGGAGAATTCCCCTAAGAATGAAATATAGATGTAGGGAGCTCTTGATACACCAAAGAGTAGAAGGGGACACATGAAATTCAAGAAATATGGTGTCAAGAGTAACTACCTCCTGAGAAGCAAAACTATTTTAGAAGAACTAGTCAAGTTCAAAGGGAAAAAGCTAGTGGAATATGAAAATAAGGCAAAGAAAAATTGCAAGTATCATAAGGCCTTTCTTGGAGGATAAAATGATCCTAGTGAGGTTTCTGATAGCCCTCTAGGCAGTGGGGATGACACTAATTTGAAGTGTGATTGCTATCTAGTCTCCCCGATACCATCTGATGATTGTGATGAGGATGTGGTGACAGTTCCTCTATTTCCACCACGAGAAAGATGTGGGTGAGTATCCTTTGAGTCTGATGACTTTCATCTGCCCCATTTCCATTTTTGATGACACCATAGCCCTTTATTCAGGACTTTCCTATTCAATATTCATGTGATTTCTTATTTCTAGTGTTGATGTGGAAGCTTTTTAGGCTGGTGTATTGGAGAGGTGCCAAACTTATTAATTTTTTTGTGTATGTCTTTTTTAGGAGATACACAAGTTTTTGCTAGAACCGTGAATGTAGAATCTTCTTTGGTCAACAAATACAAAGATTTGATGTTATTGTAGTAACAAAATCTACCTTTTTAGGAGCTAGCATGTCTTCATGCAAAGGATGTGGAATATGGTCTTTTACTCTTCCTTTTTTCTTAATGATTGCATGTAACTAACTGAGGACATCTCAAATTTTGGTGCAAATGATCTTGAAATGAAATTAAATGTGAATGTAATTGAGCCTGATGCTTGTTGTTTCCTTATTCTATAAAAGGGATTTTAGGGCTCATTACAATTGTCATATTTTCAATTCTCAATAGGGTTTTAGGTGAAAGCTAAGTTCAAGAAAAGAATTTTTGAATAGAATATAGATAAATAGGTGAGTAGATTTTCTTGTGTATGAAATCTTGTATGTAATAGTCTTAAATTAGTTCTATAGAAGCTACTGATATCGAAACAAATCTTAGTCTAGAAACAAATATTTTCCTATGTATATTTCTCACAAGTTATGAATGAAAATACTAATGGTGTTATCATTTATTGTCAAATGTTCCATTTGAATGTATGATTCTATTTTCTACTTTAACTCAAAGAGTTGATTAAAATTCTTGAAGAGGGTTATATATTTTGTAAGGAATTTCTTAGGATTTATAAGGAGTGAGTGTTTTTAGGCATTGTGAATTTTCATAAATACAAAGTAGTATGAAAATAGTCCACCTATCTCTAAAATTGAGTAGTTCATATATTACTAATTATTATATATTTGAATTTGTTGCTCCAATTGATGAGACACTAGTCAGTTTGTTAGAAAACCTTGCATAAAATGAGTGAATAGCACACCTGGCCATAGACTTAAAATAATAAAAATATTCTTTTAAAATATTTTCAAAGAATAGTGTGGGTTAGAAATACTCATGATTCATAGAAAATAAATAGTCATTCATTTAAAGATCTACCAAATATTCAGTGAGATGGGTTTTATTTGCAACAAATAGGAATCAATTTGTGTATAAATATGTTACAATTTGAATACACTTCATGAAAACACAATTGGGATCACCCTCTTAGGTTTCATGGATCCTAAAGTGGAGTAAGGACCAAAATCCTATACTCATTCTGTTGGCCACTAACCTTGTAGTTTCTTCACTATAAGAGTTGTTTAATCATTAGAGAATTGCTATGTTCTACTAGGAAAATCACCAACACACCCATGGTGAAATATGGGTCCCCCCATGCCTTTTTAGGTGGATAAAATGTTGAGTTAAGAAATTAAGGATATTTTCTGATCTTGTTAGGATTTCGCTTGAAATATTCCTCGATATGCATAATATAGGGTCTTATGGGCCTATTCATGATGATATGAAGGTCATAAATGCAAGAGGTCCCAAAACATAATGTGAAGGTGCAAATAAATACACTTTACAACATTAAATTAAGCAAAAGTTAGGTCTATTTAGCTTAAGAGGGATAAATCTAATGTGAATGTTTAAAACACATTACAACACTACATCTAAGTTGACATTAGGTTGATTTTAATGTTAACCATTCCCAAATCAAGTGAAAAAATTTAGAGGATACTTTTCTTCATGTCGCCAATCATATAAATAGATATTGATGATAATTCCATCCTTTGTAAAATATTACACTCTACCTAGTCATGATATATGCATTACATTTAAGTCTTCAATCTATTAAATAACAACATTTTTCTATTGATTAAATATACAAGTACTAAACTATATAATCATATGGTGAATCAATATATTAGAACTTTAGGGTATGTGTAGGGTCATAATGGAAAAAATAGGCCCTTAAGTGGCAAAAAAATTATAAAAAATAAGAGTTAGGAAAATTGACGTAAAAATTTGAATAAGTTATCTATATTATTTAAAAAACATGTGAGAATATAATCTTTAGAAAATTTAATGTAGTTTCTAAACTACTAGGTTTATTTTTTTTTAAATCTATTTGGTGAAAATTTGAAATTTCAATGTAGTAGTACTTCAATTTCAAGGAAAAAATAAGTAGGTGTCTATCTAACCATCCTAACCACAATAAAATGATAATATTTTAGATATAAGTAGAGAACTCATGTCTCAATGTGATTCATATTTTTTTGTAAGTTTTTACCAAGTAAATAATTAATTATGAATTTTTAATTACAACTTTTGAAAAATATAAAAAACTTGTATGTCTAACCACCTTAACTTGGTCAAAACCTCATAAAATTCAATTTTTGTTTAATCCTTTAGTATGTGAAACATAGAATGTGACACATGTTTCTCATTCAAAAAAAATGATATTGTTTAAAAGCTATAGATGTTTTTCAATCAACCTATCAATTAGTACTTTAGTCATAATTCAAATAGAAAATGAATAATAATAATTTATTAAATTCAAAGTAAAGCATAATTTATATTTGTTGAAAGCTAAGAATATCCTCTAAAAACCATTTTCATTTCATCAATTTTGGCTAAAAAAAAGTCGTCAACTGCATACGCTACACATACCCATCATATCACCACTTTTTGGACCATCATACTCCTACACATACCCTTTAATCACTTCAAGAGTAATCCTTCTTATAATATAAGTGATTTCAACATATTACTCATGGTTAATAGTCAATGTGCAAATTATTAATAGAATCCGTGATCATTTCCTATTATATCAAATTCAAACATATCTAACACAAGATAGCAACATAACACTATACATTCACCTTCTCAAAGTAGACAACATATACCCTTCCTTTTTTTTTTGGTGGTGAGCATGGATAACTTTTCAAAGTGTTAGGAGAAATTGTAGATGAAAGGTAAAAGAGAAAAAAGAAGTGAGTCAATGAAATTAACTAAATCCCTTATTATGACAAGAATCCCCAGGTTAAAAACCTTGTCTCGTACTCTGAAGATTCCCCTGACTTTGAGGCATCTAGTGCTAACAATACTGAGCCCTTTGTTGAGCCATCATTGGATAGAATTGCTAGAACTAGCTCCCCTATTACTCCAAACCTTGCCAATACTTGTTTCAACATTGATAGGAATCCTTCTGTGGATGTTTTGAATTTAGCTATAAATAATCTTGATATTCATTTCAAACTGTCGAAATGGACTTTCAATGAAATTAATGAACTAGAGATAAAAAATTGGGCCCTTCAAAGTAAATTGGAAGAGCTGGGTGCCAAGGTTGTGACGATTGAAAAGAAAGAGGTGGAACGAAGAGATTATAGTCTCAGCAAAGATATTCAGTACCAAGTTGGAAAGAATAAAAATATTGAAATTGAGGTGGAGAAAATGAAAATTACTATCAAAATTATTGCTGAGCAAAAAAATCGTATGGCCAGACACAACACCATCATTATCAATGCCATGACTGAGAAGTTGGAAAAATCGCAAGGGTCTCTGGTGGTTGACCTAGAGGATACCAATGAAAGAAATCAAGAGGTGGATGCTGACATTTCTAAGAGAACTAGGGCCAACATGAAGAGGAAGGCTCCCCCCACTCTACATATGATTCAAACTTTTAAGAAGGGGGTTCATGATATGCAGAACCTGGAGGCCGAGATAGAGTCTGTCCTAAAGATGTTGGGTTAATTGGTGCCATTTTTTTGTTGGCTTTTCAGCTGGCTTTTTTGCTTGACCTTTCTGGTCTTTTCTGGTTGGCTGTAGCTTATTCTAGTTTTCATCTTTTGTGCAGCTGGTTGTTTATGTTGGACTTTTATTTTCTTTTATGTTGTAAACTTTGTGGTTTCAGGTCCCTGTAAAACCTGTTTTACCCTTTATCAAAAACTAAATCCCTTATTAATTAAGTATTCCCATCCAAGCATGAAATGTTCCATTAACATGGTTGAGTGAAGGTGAAGTCATTTAATGAAAATCCACAATAATTAGATGAATACATCTTTTATCTTTGTTTCAAACTTTTCTTATTTTCTTGAATTATTAAATCATCCAACAATATTTTATTAAATACTTAACTTACAAAAATCAAACCTCTGATCAATTTTCCCTAACCATTAAGCATAAAAAAAATATTCTCATACCTAACTAAAGGAAGACTACTCTAATTAACTCAAGCGATCTTTATATTTGTGACCACATTATACAACCATCCTTACATATTGAATTTCAAGAAAATCAGATGAAGCCCCTTAAAGAAAAGAAGGTGATTATGATCTTATTTCAGAATATCACTATTCTAATAAAAGGGATGATGAGGAACTTGAACCAATCGATTATCAAATCACTATAGTCATGTTGATCTATTTAATAAGATATCATTCAATTTAAGAGTTACTCTCTATTATACATGTAGTAACTACTAGGATAAACAAATATAAGATGTAATTGTATTTGTTGGAATGAACCATGCATACCTCTAAATCAACTTTGTGATACAAGCTTACCTATTCAGGGATTCACTCACATGCATGGCCTAAAATACAATCAAGGTTAATATCCCCATGTTGTAATCTCATGCTGATGCTTGTTCTTTTCTTTTCTTTTTCCCTAAAGCTCCCAAAGTGTCGTAGCCTGTTGCTCTAATACCTATGTAATTCCCTTTCTAGGAATAATCTATAAATCTACAATAATTCAACAAAAATTTTATGAACAAATTTTAAATTAATAATAGTTAACTACTTACAATTAATCTATTATTATGCATTGTAATAAAAATAATATCTATAGTGAAATTCCTGTAAGAACCGAGCAAGGGAAATTCAATAAAATAAATGTTCTTCTATTCTATCTAATAAAGGAAAAATCTATAACACTAGTCAAAACGAACATCTTTAATGAACCAATACCAAAAAATGTATCATATTATATTTAATATAAGAGTTAGAGTTTTGAAGATTTATATTTTTATAAAAACATATATATATATATATATATATATATATATATATATATATTAACATACATGTATTGATTAAATTAAAACTTGAAGGGCTAGTACCCATCACAAAACAACCATAGAGACAAAATAGAGACTCGTAAGGAGTGAGAAAAGAAAAAAAGTAAACATAAGTTCTAAAGCTTAAATATAATTTATTAACATACCTGTTTAATTAATTTATATTTATAATCGTTAGTGTTAATGTGAAAACAATTTTATATAATGATATGCTTAATATTTATAAAAATTCTCCAATATTTAACTGATAAAATAAAATCTTAAGATTAATTAATAATATAAAACAATATACTAAAAAGAAACAATACTAAAATGTTAGCATCTCTATGAAGCAAATTGTGATTATCAAATCTGTAATTACTTTACATACAATATAATAAATATGTATTAAACAATTGAATCATATTTCAATGTTGAAGACAAGAATTCATAGGATTATATTTGTATATATATACACACTCTCACACACACACATATATAAAATATATATGTGTATTTATGTTTACAAGCATTTTAATAAACTAAAATATATACATATAAATTTGTCATATAACAAATATTTGTATATGGAACAAGGTTTGATTGCAAACTATTTTCAATGCAATAACACAAGTTCATCAAGAAGCTATCATGAGGCAAACGTTAATCAATATTGCATACACAGGAAAACATAGAGAATGACCAAACACAATTATTAGGAAATATGACTTAAAACAATAATTCAAAAGAAAACACATTGAATCCCTTCACAAATAAATGAACATAAAATACCAATTACATTCCCAAATTATACTCCCTTGACCAAATTTAAAACCAATAATAAATATTTGGCATTTGAACTTTATCTCCAATACTTAAGGTACTTGGGCTACGCACCTATAACATCTTATTGGAAACATTAGTGTTATCTCTTAGAAATTGCACCCTTATCAAGTTGCAGAGCTTGCTACTTTAGAGAAACATGTGGACTTTTCTAGGTTGTGGGTCACCTAAAAAGGAAAAGAACCTTCGGAGAAGGCCAACTTCCTATTCTGGCAGTATCACCTAAACTACTGATTTTTGTAAGGAAAAGGGAGAGGGAGTGCATAAAAATGAAAAATAAACCCTATGGTGATACACCAAACTAACATTACTTGGATTTGAAACCAGATTTCATACACTTGCTTGCAATGACTGAAGATAAATTTGCACAACTCATTTCTATATATTTTCACAGAAGTGCTTCACAAACAGGTTCTAGTGCTAAAATTCCTAGAAGGAAAGCTAATTTCACATCTAAAATTCATTTTACATATTTTGACACAATTTGTAACCTACGAAAACATACTTTATGCATAAAAGGTTCTAAAATATGATACAAAGCTTGAAGGAAATAAACATTACCTCACTAAAAGCTTGATCAATCAGATAACTAAACACAAAAATGCAAAGAAAAGGTAGGCAAAAGCTTCAAATCAATAATAATAAAGGTATTTACTAAATTTCCTCTCCAAAATTGAGTTAGAAAGTATGCATCAGCTGAGAAAGGATTTAAGAAAAATCACTAACTCTCCAGAATGCATAATCCAAATTCCTTTTACAAAGAGGCAAAAATTCCATATATACTAAAAGCGTCAGATCTTTTGGAATACAAAAAATGTTGCATTCAATGTGCATCCCTCTATCTATGTCAGTGAAAAGATCACCCTCATGAGTCTCCTTTTTAGATCTTTTGCAACCATCACATTCACTTTTGGCCTCTGTGTCCACCCTCGAACTTCCATCAGAGCCACCTTGAATATTCTTGAGTGGCATCATAAATGTCAATTTACCTTTGCCAGTAGATATCATAGCTATCACTGAGACTCGCAGTTTCTTTCTTTTCTATCTTTTTCCTACTCAAGATATTTTTGCAAGTTGATTGTCTTCGAGAAGCAACATCCGACCTCCTTGGTTAGATATCCACACCATTGCTTCATCGAGCTACTCCATCACTTTTGATCTCAGAGTAAGTCCATGTTATTTACGTTCTGTTGATCTTCTTGGCACTGGTCAAGCTGCCAATGGTTTGCCTGTAGCTTTCTTTGATTCCAGCTGAACACATGTCATTTAGGATCGCTAGATGGTCAAAGATTATTCTTGCAGAATCGCATGTCGGTGAGACACTAGCCATGTCTCCTCGATGCCACAATGCTCCACAACAGTTATCAGCATAACTTACCACTATCAGCGGGACTACATAGCGAGCTACAAGAGTCATACCGATATCCCCTTCGTCATGGCCCAGACTATTGGCAAGATATATCGCTTTTGGCAAGAGGTCATAGTGGGTGGTGAGTCATATTGATATGCCTTTTCCATTGGCAAGTCCATTGCTATCGACAAGACTCTCTCAGTCGGCAAGATATATTATGGCAAAGCCACAAGACCTTCAGCGAGATAGACTATCATCGGAAAGATATCATGCTGAGTTCAACTTCCTTCGACGAGACCACCATTTTTTGGTAAGACATTACACTGACCCCTTTCTTTGTTGACAAGACCATGACCATTCAGCCAGACCTCATAGCAATGATGCCTCCTTTCGAGGAGACACCATCCTATCGGCCAGAGGTTATACCGATGAGACTCTATGTCCGTGAGACTCTCCCTGGTCAGTAAGACGTTACAGCGAAGCCCCCCCACCTTTCGGTGATACTCCAGAGAGTTGGGAAGACTTCTTCCCGAGCAACCCTTCTTTTGCCTAGACCTCTAGCAGTCAGCAGGACCTTATGCTAAAGCCACAACCTTTTGTAGAGATCCCCATTTATCGGCAGGACCTCATAGCGAACACAAACCACTTTCCCTGAACCCAAACATTTCAGCAAGACGTTATGCCAAAGGAAATCCCCTTCATCTTTCAGCTAGACTTCTGCCTTTTGGCAAGACGTTACAGCAAGCCCCAAACTTCCCCCCGATGCCAGCCATTTCAATGAGACCACTGGTCATCGGCAAGACATCACGCCAAAGCCACTAACCTTCGGCGAGACATCCCTAGGTTAGCAAGACATCTCCCCAATGACACCTCCTTTCGGTGAGACTTCACTTGGTCAGTGAGATATCTCCTCAAGCTCAAAACATTATGCTTAGAGTTCCATTTATCAGCCAGAGGTCACAACGAAGGTAAACTACTCTCCCCGACACTAACCTTGTGAACAACTGTCGGCAAGACCTCCTCGGTCAAGGAGAGATAGAAAAGTCATGGCGACCAAAAATGTCCAAGCGACCTAAGGATTTCGAATGAATATAGCACAATAGCCAGTCGGCAAGACAATTGGAGGGTCTCACCGACTTTCTTCTTTGAGTTCTATACTAGGTCTGACTGAGGCATACCTTCCAATAGACTTCCTTGTGAAATAGCATCAAATGTATGATTTAACCCTTGATGCAAATTCTCCTCCATTTGGCCTTCACGAACACTTGAAAACATAGATTGCCCTGCCTGATTTAGCCCGCAGGTGAAAATCAGATAACAATTAGTACACTTGAAAATTTACAAACAAAAATTAAATATCAACATACTAATAATAATCAGTTAAATATAAGTCCTAAACATCAACCATGTCCAACAATATAAAATCAAAGCAAAATCTTTAAAATAATTTTAGCTATGCCTCACATTTTTAGAGAAGTTTATAGATTTTGGGACAATTTTTGTAGAAGAACAAAATAGCAAAAAGGGGATGATAGAATAGAGGAAAAGGGAGGTGAGAACAAAAAAAAATATAGGAGAATAGAAGAGGATAATATAGAATATTAGAGGATAGCAAAAGAATTTTTTGGAAAGTAGTCAGAGAGGCCTATAACAAATAGTAAGAGACAAAGAGGAGGAAAATAGACTCCATATTTCATTGCAGAAATTGTAAATGCATAAATAATTGTAACTATGTGCATTTTATAAGTTATTTAAAACTTGTTTACTTATTTCCAAGTCATTATCCTCTGATATTGAGTGTGATGGGCATGTGCAAGATCATGATGGGCCAAAAAGTGGCAATATGATGGGTATGTTGCTGACGACTATTTTTTTACCCAAAATTGATGAAACGAAAAAGGGTCTTTAAAGGAGATTCTCAGGTTTCCACTGATATAAATTATTCTTTACTTTGAATTTAATAAGTAATTATTATTCATTTTCTATTCAAATTATGACTAAAGTCTTGATTGATAGGCTATTTGAAAAACATCTATAGCTTTCAAATGGTATGACATTTTTTGAATCCAAAACATGCATCATATTCCATGCTTTGCATACTATAGGATTATAAAATAAAAAATTGAATTTCATGAAGTTTTGAAGTTAAGGTGGTCAGACATATGATTTTTTATATGTTTTAAAAATTTGCAATAAAAAAATCATAGTTAATTATTTACTTGGAAACAAATTACAAAAAAATATGCATCACATGAGGGCATGAGTCCTCTACTTATATCTAAAATCCTATAAAAAAATATTATCATTTTATTGTGGTTAGGGTGGTCAAACAGACACCTACTTCTTATTTTTTCCCTGAAATTTAAGTACCACTGCATTGAAATTTCAAATTTTCACCAAATAGATTGTTTTTTTTAAACAAACCTCATAGTTTAGAAACTACATTTAATTTTCTACAAATTCTATTTTTACAAATTTTTAAAATAATATAGATAAATTATTCAAATTTTTACTTCAAGTTGCCTAACTTTGATTTTTCTGAATTTTTTGCCACTTAAGAACCTATTTTTTCCATGACGATCTTGCACATACCCTGATGTTGCAAGAAATATTAGATAAATTTTCTTTTTCTAAAAGTTTGTGTTTTTATTTACATTTTAAAATTCTTTTATGAAGTTGAAACTATAAATAATCACCTCTATCCATTGTTGTACCTCCCTGCAACAATAGTTTTTTTTCACAAAATTTTGTTTGTGTCTTTTCAGTTGTTTTATGCCTCTAAAAATTGATATTAGACCTGTAGTCCATGTGTATACCTTTTCAAAAGGTTGTGCGAAGCTGCATACAATAAGAAAACCTTCCTTTTCCACTTTTGATGTCATTTAATGTTTGTTTTTAGGTGCTTACAGGGGGGTGAGTGTCATCAATGTGGTATCATAGTGCAACTATAGGTCAAGGGATATTGCAGATAGGAGACTACAATAAGATGGAGATTTAGAGTAATAGGATGCCACAATGGAGAAGGATGGCAGGGGTTGCAGATGTAAATGCAGTATGAAGAAAAGATGAGGTGTTATAAAATTTAAGGGGAATGCAAGAAAGAATGAATGCAATAGAAGGTGGAATGAGAAGAGGCAAAGCACATGAAGAAAGTGATAGTGAAGATGATGAAAAGGGAGAAAAAATGGCTAGACAAGAAGGTGAAAATGTAGATGGGGATATGGATGCAAGTGAAAGAAGGCTTATAATAGCTATTCCCAATATTAGGAAAGGAACCATGGTAGAAATACCAAGCTTCTCAACAATTTTGGAACCCAATGACCTAATTGAATAGATAACAGAGATGGATTAGTACTTAAAATATGATGAAGTAGAGGACCCCAAAAGATTTAAGGTTTCTCAAACAAGGTTGAAAGGTCACGCATAAGTTTGGTGGAAAGAAGTACACGTTGGAAGAAGATGAAATGGTAGAGAAAAGATCACATGATGGGATCAAATGGTAAGTAAGATGAAGGTGGAATTTTTTCCTAGATATTAGGTATGTGCAGAATCATGATGTGCCAAAAAGTGGCGATATGATGGGTATGTGTAGGGTATGTGGCTGATGAGTTTTTTTTACCCAAAATTGATGAAATGAAAAGGGTTTTGAAAGGATATTTTCATCTTTCCACCAATGTAAATTATGCTTTACTTTGAATTAAATAAATAGTTGTTATTCATTTTCTATTTGAGTTATGACTAAAGTTCTAATTGATAGAATGATTGAAAAACATCTATAGATTTCAAATGGTGTCACATTCTATGCTTTGCATACTATAGGATTAAAAAAAAATGAATTTTGTGAAGTTTTGACCAAGTTAAGGTGGTCATAAATACAATTTTTTATATTTTTAAAAAGTTGTAATAAAAAATTCATAATTAATTATTTACTTAGAAAAAATTTATAAAAAATAATGCATCACATCCAAACATAATTCCTCTACTTATATATTAAATATTATAAAAATATTATCATTTATTGTGGTTAGAGTGGTTAGACAGACACCTGCTTCTTATTTTTTCCCTAAAATTCAAGTACTACTGCATTGAAATTTCAAATTTTCACCAAATAGATTTATAAAAATAAAAACGTAGTACTTTAGAAAGTACATTCAATTTCCTACTTATTATATTCTTACATATTTTTGAAATAATATAGATAGCTTATTCAATTTTTTATGTCAAGTTGCCTAACTCTGATTTTTGTGAATTTTTTGCCACTTAAGGGATTGCTTTTTCCATGATGATCCTGCCCATACCCTATTACTAGTTGGAACTCCTAAAGAAATTAAAAAATTTGAGACAAAAATAGTTATGTGTGAAGGTCTATACAAAGGAGTTTTAAAAAAAAATTGTTGGATCTAGCCATAATGAATTAGACCATGAAAAAGTAGCGACATATGTTAATAGATTGAGGCTAAATATTCAAGATGAAACAAGATCAAGACCATACCCTATGAGAGGTAGAGGTGGATATGGAAGAGGAAAAGGTAAATTCTTCTAAGGCACATGTTTTAATTGTGGAAAGTCAAGCCATAGGTTTTATGAATATCCACAACATAGACCAGAAGGACCAAAGAGAATAGGGGTACAAATTATTCATGTAGCAAAAGGGGATACCAAATCCATAGGGTTTGTTAGTCAACCTGATGAACTTGAGAGAGGGGAAGCACTTATAGTGAATAGGACACTATTGAAACCAACAAAAAGAGAATATGAACCTATTCAAAGAATTTTTTATTTATAACTATATGCAAATTAGGTGGAAAATATCCCAAAGTCATAATAAATAGTGGAAGCATTGATAATTTAGTTTCAATTGAAATGGTGGATAATTTGTGGTTAAAAAAGATATCTCACCCTACCCATTACAAGGTTTCATGGTTGTGAAAAGGGATCCAATTCTTTGTTGATCAGCAATGCCTTCTAAATTTTTGAATAGGCACTTATGAAGATGAGGTGTGGTGTGATATCATGCCTATGGATGTGTGTTAGTTACTCTTAGGGGGGCCATGACAATTTGATAGAAATACAATCCATAATGGAAGAGAAAAAACATGCACATTGGAGAAAATAGAACAAAAAATACTCTTACACCATTGGAAACCAGGGAAGAAGAGGTGGAAAGCTGTCTAAGAATGTTGCTGGTGACAGGGAAATATTTTTAGAAACCGATTAGAAAGGAAAAATTATGCTTTGCAATAGCTCCTAAGGAGCTTTAAGTAGATGTAGCAAATGAAAATAGTTGCATGCCTTTAGAAATAAAGGGGCTTCATTAAGAGTTTGATGAAACTATGTCTAAGGAATTACTAGAAGGAATACCACCTATGAGGAGCATCAACAGTCATATTGATTTGATTCTAGGAGTAAGTTCATACATCAAGGCTACCTATAGGTTGACTCCTATAGAAAATCAAGAGGTGAAAAAAAATGTGTATTAGCTATTGGAAAGAGGATTTATTAGAGAGATCCTTAGCTCATGTGCATAAAAGAAAGGATTTAGGCACCACAAGACTCTAACTCTTCTAAGTTTTTTCACCTAAAAGGAGAGAGGTAGGCCAAAATGCACAATGTTACATTCAAAATTAATGCAATAATGGATGGGAAAAGGATATTATGTGCCTAGATGCAATGTTCAAATGGAATAAACTGATAAAATAAATGACTTATTAATGTAAGATCCAAGAAATGTGACTTTTTTGAAAACACATTATGTAATGCAAAAACACCTAGAAATGAATGCAAAACTTAAACATAAATGGATGAAATTGAAAGTGTGCACTTGAGATATTGATGAAGGCTAGAAATGACATTTGAAATGTTTCTGATGATAGAAATTTAGACTAATGGGACTCATTCACCATTCTGGGCGAATTAGTCCTAGTTATTTGAGACTGAGCCAAAACATGTTTTAGACAAATGGGTGTCTAAAAATGTAGAAAACAAAAAATTGAACTCGAAGTGAGAATTATTTTCCACCCATGGTGAATGAGTCTAATTATGAATTTTTTAATATTCAAAGGTTTAATTTGGAGCTCTCAGTCTGCAATTTGATTCTCTACAGGTGTTTTCTTCTGAAACTCTGATATCTGAACCTCAAAGTGAGTTTTTGTTGATATTTTTCCTTGGAAACTAAAGAGAATAGATAAAAAACTTTGCAACATTATTCTTAATTATTTCCAAGCCTTAAATATTTCTAAATCTACATAAACATAAGACAAGAGAGAGAAATGGTGAATGTTAGGGCATGGGGGTTTTCCTTAGTCAAAGCCCTTTTAGATAATTAAACTAAAATAGAGAAACAATGTAATAAAACATGAAATAATGGAGTTTTTTACCTTTCCATGATGATTGATCTTGAATTTCTGTAGCAAACTATGAAGGATTTTCCCTTGAATGTATGAAAATTGCTATCTTAATGACTTGAAATGATGAAACCCTAACTTGCTTGACTTGACATGGAATAATGGTTAAGATATTGATTGGGGAGATATAAAATGATGATAAAAACAATTATTTATACAATCTTGTGCCTTATTAACTAGATGATGCCTCATCATATGCCAACATATGGTAATTTTGAATAAAAAACCTGAAAGAAAATTTGAAGTATTTTGAATTTTGAGCCAAGAGGGACTCACTCTTAACCCATGGAAAATGGATCCCATCTTGGAATTGAAAGTGGGTATCAAGAATTAAGTCACATTAATTTTTGTTTGTCGAATTTACATTCAAAAATACACTTAATTAAGCCAACTATGAGTGCATAAAGAGGTCATATAAAGCACAAGAAACGTGTAAATAGTTAAAATAAGCATAGAAAAGTGTGAAATATTGTTACAAGACTTTACAACACTTCAAAGTAGGACTTGGTAATTAATTATAATGAGAGGAGTCTAGAAAAGTGTAGAAATGTGTTACAACACTTCACAAGACATTAGTCAAAGAATTTTTATTCAGTTTGCAAGGGTTCAAGACCTATTGTGGATGCATAAGATGCCTCACAACACTAAATCAAGGCCTCATTAGGTCTAATTTATCATGAATTATTCCCATGTCAGGCAATATGTCCATTTTTCTATGATACATTTAGCCCCCACTTTAGTGAGAGGATGAAATTGATTCAAACTCACACTAAAGTAGACATTCAAGAGAGATCCAAGTGTACATATGCAAATTACAAAGAATGGAAAATATCAAGAAGGAATTCAAGACCCCAAGATCCAACATCCTAAGTTAAACCAACAAGATACATAATCATGCAATGGCAAGAAAGAAAAATGGGGTGAAAAAGATGTACTCACTCTGGGGTCATAGAACATCAGGTCGTCCATGGGGTGAGATATCCCAAAGAAGTGGTTTAGCAAGACAATCATGCCAGTGTGTCAGCTTCCCACCATATAATGAGAAAGTAATTCCAATTTGTTGGCTTCCGATTATACAAACCATACCAAATTTATGCTCCTAATAACATTGATAAGGCACCACAATGAAAATGCTTTTGTAAATTCTTTTGAATGATATGTACAAATTTTGTTAAAGGGGATTTTTCTTTGTCATATAAGTAATTCCTCTTAGGGATCATTGTTCCTAATGTCTCTGAGAGAGTATAGGTTGAGAGGTTAGATCGTTATCTATGGGATGCTTCATTCGTATCAAGCAACTTCATTCAATCATTATCCATGGGATGCTTCTTTTGTATCAAGCCACTTCAGTTGATCATACACTCTTGGAAAGAATCAAACCCAATGACACCACCAAGGAGAGGACACATCACAAGAAGAAGTAAATCATGCCATAAAATCTAAAAAGACGTCTATTTATGCCCCTACTTTAAAGAAATTACTACACACCATTCTGTGAGAAATTTCTTTAAAGTAGAAGAGAGGAGACATGAGATCTTATTCGAAAATCCCTACACAAATTCATATGTTTCTGAGAACCTATGTCATGAAAAAGGTAATATGTCACATGCGATCCATTCTTAAGACATGTTGTCCATAGCTCAAGCTTTCTCTTATATGTTCATGAAAAGTTAATGATTAGCCAAAAGAGGCAACCACAAGTGACATACATGGATAAGGCTCTCAAAACCCTTTCCCCCACTTAGTGCAGGACAAGGGTGTGCTTGGAATGGATGACAGTATGCTTCCCCTTGTGATGGATGCAAAACATACAATACTAAGTATGTTATGATCCAACAACTATTGGAAGGAAAGGATCAACAACTAATGTTATTTATATATTGATTTAGGATGTACCAATGTTAAATGATTCATGGAAAAATGGTTGGTGATATTATGGGTGTGGAGTGAAGGTTTTTTGGATGAGTGGATTGTTATGAAAGGACAATCATGAAGACTATGATTTGGAAGAATGAGGTTGGGTGTATTGTGAGCTTGTTTCTTAGTACACATAGGGGTATGGTGAATGGTTGGATTTGTTTGAGTATCAAGAGTGAGGATAGGAGAAGAAGGATATATTTTGGTGTCTTCTTTCTCTAAGGTATTATTCTTATGTACTATAATATCAGCCATAATAGGAGAGCTAAGATGTTCATCACATGTCATAATTGGATTTGGCAAGATAGCTTCATCAATCATAGGAGAGGCATCAATAGAAGGGTAACTAGGAATTTCATGGTTACTAATGATTGGAATTTTTTGTTCAAGAAGATCTTCCCAAGTGGGAGATACATTAGAGAATGGAGGAATAAGTGTTTTATGAGTTTCACCAATGATATATCATAACACTAAACTATCTTCTCAATGTGTAGAGAATATATTAGGTGATGAAAAGGGGTGATTGTTTGGATTATCTACACTCACATTCTCATGTCCTAGAATGTCTTCTTGAGTAGGAGAGGTAGGAGTGTCATAGCTCTCATTCATATCCTCCACATAAATGTGTTTATCATGATCATTCACAAGTTTCTCCTTATTCACTAAAGGATTTTCACAAGTAGGGGAGGTGTTCGGAGAAGAATGAGGACTCGGTAAGGTAGTGGCAATGATTTTGACTTTTTGTGTCATAATTTATTTACAAGGTGGGGGGGGGAGGAATACAAGCATAAATTTCATGATCTTCAATTATTGTGTCTTATTTCAACAAGATATCTTCATCACCAATGGGAGGGATATCAGGAGAAGAACAATTATGATTATCATGATTATCAATGCTTGCATCCTTTTGTGTCAAACCTTTAGTAAATGATTTGGGGGATATGTTGTCATTAATTGGTTTAGGTTTGCTATCACAAGCCTTAGTGGATAGACTTGGGGAGAGAAAAACTTGTAGGGTTTTTTCTAACCTATCCAATTCATCAATACTAAGAGGTTTGGATGACATGATTTTTCTAAATTGAATCATCTTTTTAATTGGGTTGTTTGATGGTTTTTGTTTTTTGTTTTCATTTTCTAATGAATCTCATCTAAAAGAACTAGGAACCAATGCAAAAAATGAAGATTGCAAAAGTCTAAGTGCCATGAATGTAAATGATGCTTATTTCTAATAAAATGAAATATAAAGACATAGGATGAAATGTAATTTTTTAGATTTCAAACATTGAAGTAATTTACTGACTACGTTATGTACTACTCAGAATATGAAATGGTGCAAATACAAAATTGAATTTAACAATGCATGAAATGTATGCTAAAAAAACTCAAGTAATGGATGCAATTAGGTAATGGAAGGAAATAGAAGCTAGAAAATAAGGTTTACAACTCTGTTAAAGGAAGTTTCAAGGGTCAAAAGGGATTGATTTGTCCAAGGTGGTGAATTCATCCTAGTATGGAATTTTTTTAGAATTTTCAGAAATGTTTGAGTGATTTTAAAGTTTTATGAGTTCTATGTGCAGACCTAAGTTAAAAATTCTGAATTTTAGAAAATTTAAATGAATTTAAATGCCAAAAATTCCACCTAAATCCACTTTTCATGAATACAAAATTTTAAACCTAGCATGACAATTAACTAATGAAAACCCTAATGCAAAGTCAATGCAATGCTAGATTGATCATGAAGTACTCCAAATTAGAAAAAGGAATTGTCAAAAGTAGGTTCACCAAAATGAAACATAATATTTTGGCACCACAAGAGTCTCTAACTCTTCTAAGGTTTTTCACCTAAAAGGAGGGAGGTAGACCAAAATGCACAATGTTACATTCAAGACTAATGCAATGATGGATGGGAAATGGATATTATGTGCCTAGATGCAATTTTTAAATGGAATAAACTGATAAAATAAATGACTTATTAATGTAAGATCCAATAAATGTGACTTTTTTGAAAACACATTATGTAATGCAAAAACACCTAGAAATGAATGCAAAACTGAAACAAAAATGGATGAAATTGAAAGTGTGCACCTGAGATATTGAAGAAGGCTAAAAATGACATTTTAAATGTTTCTGATGATATAAATTTATGCTAATGGGACTCATTCACCATTCTGGGTGAATTAGTCCTAGTTATGTGAGACTGAGCCAGAACATGTTTTAGACAAATGGGTGTCTAAAAATGCAAAAAACAAAAAAATGACCTAGAAGTGGGACTCATTCACCACCCATGGTGGATGAGTAAACTTTTGAATTTATAAATATTGAAAAGTGGAATCCAGAGCTCTCGGTCTACACTTTGATTCTCTATAAGTGTCTGCTTTCAAAGCTCTAATTTATAAACCTGAAAGTGAGTTTTTATTGATATTTTTCCTTGGAAAATGAAGAGAAGACCTAAAAAAATTTCCAAATTTATTATTAATGATTTCCAAGCCTTGAAGATGTCTAAATCTGCATACACACAAGACAAGAGAGAGAAATGTTTAATGTAAGGGCATGGGAATTTTCCTTAGTCAAACCCATTTTAGATAATTAAACCAAAATAGAGAAACAATGTAATGAATCATGCAATATTGGAGTTGATTACCTTTCCATGATGATTGATCTTGAATATCAATAACAAAACATGAATGATCTAGCCTTGAATGTATGTAAATAGCTATCTTAAAGACTTGATATGAAGAAACCCTAACTTGCTTGACTTGAGATGGAAGAATGATGGATGAATAATGAAGAATGATTAAGAGATTGAATGGGGAGATGTGAATAAGGAGAAAAATACTTATTTATACACACTTATGCCTTAGTGACCCAATGATACCTCATAATAGGCTGACATAAGGTAATTTTGAATAAAAACCCAAAAGAAAATTTGAAATATTTTGAATTTTGAGTGAAGAGGGACTCATTCGCCACCCATGGAAAATGGCTTCCACCTTGGACTTGAATGTGGGTTTTGGGAATTAAGTCACATTTATTGTTGTTTTTCGGGTTTACATTCAAAAATACACTTCATTAATCCTTATGAGTGCATAAAGGGCTCATATAAAGCCCAAGAAAGGTGTAAATAGTGAAAAAAATCCTAGAAAAGTGTGAAATCATGTTACAAGACTTTACAACACTTCAAAATAGGACTTGGTAATGAATTATAATGAGAAGAGTCTAGAAAAGTGTAGAAATGTGTTACAACACTTCACAACACCTTCACAAGACATTAGTAAAAGCATTTTTATTCAATTTGCAAGGGTCCAAGACCTAGTGTGGATGCATAAATTCCTTACAACACTAAATCAAGGCCTCATTAAGTCTAATTTATCATGAATTATTTCCATGTCAAGCAAGAGGTCCATATTTCTATGATACAACATTATACTATTTGTGTTAGCACCAAAGAAGGATGGTGAATGGAGGATGTTCACGGGCTTAAGAGCCATAAAAAAATAACAAAATGGTATCATTTTCCTATACCAAGAATGGATGATCTCATGGACTATTTGGAAAAGGCTAGGTATTTTACAAAAAAATGATTTAAAGAGTAGCTATCACGAAATTAGCATAAGAGATCGTTTGATGAGTGGAAGACTTATTTTAATACCAAACAAGGGTTGTCTGAATAGTTAGTAATGGCCTTTGGGTTAAAAAATTCACCCAACACATTTATGAGGTTAATGAATGAAGTATTAGCATTTCCTTATTTTTTAAAAGTGTTTCAAGTGGATTGTGATACAAGTGGGATAGCCATAGGAGTGATTCTAAGTCAAGAAGGAAGACCTATCACATATTAAAGTGAGAATTTTAATGATGCCAAGATGAGGTACTCGGTTTATGATCAAGAATTTTATGCTAGTATAAAATCTTTGAAGAAGTCACATCATTATTTGCTTTCAAAGAATTTTATTATTTACACTGATCATCATGCTTTGCAATTTATTAATAGCGAAACCAAGCTTAACCAATGACATATGAAAGTGGGTTCAATTCTTACAAGGATATACTTTTCTTCTCAAGTATAGAAATGGAATTTCAAAAAAAGTGGAAAATGGATTAAGTAAATAAGTAGCATTTTTTACTAAAATGGGAGTTGAAGTAGTTGGATTTGATAATATGAAAGAGTTGTATAAGGATGATTTATACTTTAGGGATGCATGGACAACATGTATGGAACCTACTACCATGGTTATGACACTTTGGATGGATAATTTTACACAACATGGACTACTGTTCAAAGGAAAAAAAATTCCCATTCCTCAAGGATCAATGAGGTAGAATTTGGTAAGAGAAAAACATTGTGGTGGATTAGCTTGATATTTTGGCATTGATAAAACAATGGTACTTCTTAGTGAAAGATATTTTTAGCAAAAGATGAGTGTAGAAATCAGAATTTTTTTGCAATGATTTTCAAATTTGTCAATATTCCAAAGGAGGGAGTCAAAATATAGGCCTATATCAGCTATTACCCACACCAAAGAAGCCATGGGAATATGTAAGTACATATTTTGTGCTTGGATTTCCAAGAACACAATGAGGTAAGGATTCAATTTTTGTAGTAGTTGATAGATTTTCCAATATGACTCATTTTATGGTATGCAAGAAAACACATGATGCAACACATGTAACAATTTTTTTTTTCATGGATGTTGTGAGATTACATGGTTTACCAAGAAGTATAGTTTCAAATGATGATACTAAGTTTGTAAGACATTTTTGGAGGACACTTTTGATGAAATTAGGGGCTGATTCAAATTTTAGTTCTGTATCAACCTCAAATTGATGGATAGGCTAAAGTTGTTAACCGTAGCTTAGGAAATTCAATAAGATGTTTAGT